>CAUYQU010087273.1:0-16102 GCA_963574635.1 Cheracebus regulus
ATTTGTGGTGCTTTTCTGCTTGGGGGATCTCCGGTCTGGCTTCCCTCTTGAATTCTTATTTCATTTATGTAAATGGGTGACCTGCCTTCCCGGAGATCCAAACGTCGATCAAAAGGGAAGCTAGTCCCATTTACTCTGCACCAAAAACCGCCACACCAAAGCACCAGCAAAACTGCCATGCTAGCCGCAAGAGTCGTGCTGGTGACTTGTGGGGCTCCTCCACTGGGAATCCTCGTCTGTAAGCAACAAAAATTCTTCTGAAAATGTGGCATCTTCTCGTTCTGGGCACTTTCTCTGGGAGCTACAATCCTGAGCTGCTAGTAGTCGGCCATCTTAGATCTCTCTATAAAAAATATAATTTTTACACATAGATGTTATTGGTCTTTATTGAAGAAGAATGTCTTCATTAAAATAAAGTACTTAACAAATAAATGCAATTGAAACCCTAATAAATGAGCCTACTTGCTTTCTTCACTACTACAGCTGATAGCTACTTGTTTATCTCTACTCATACATGCACTTATTCCTGAGTTCTTGTTTTTGAGTCAAATAGGAAATGAAGAAGCCATCTTGCCAGAACAAGAGAAGCTTGTGTATGTCTCTAGTAAGTTTTCTAGGCAACTGAGTTTTAGCATTAGTGAAAAGGAATTTCCATTAGTTCAATATAGATAAATAGAAATCCCAGGTTGGAATTTGACATTCTTTCTTTCAATACTCTGACCTCTAAGAAACTTTTCCTGACTTACGTAATCTCTGCTTATCCCTTATTCTGCAATCCCTGTGTATGAGCGATACTTCTGGGTCATATGGTAACTCTATGCTTGTTTAAGGAACTGTCAGACTGTTTTCCAAAGCAGCTGTCCCATTTTACATTCCCACCATCAATGTATGAGGGTGTCAATCTGTCCACATCATCACCAACATTTATTATCGTCTGACTTTTTTAACTAGCCATCCTAGTGTGTGTGAGATGGTATCTCTTGATGGTTTTCATTTGTATTTCCCTGATGACTAAAGATGCTAAGCATCTTTTCACGTGTTTATCAGCCATTCGTGTATTTCTCTGGAGAAATGTCTTTTACATCCTTTGCTGATGTTTTTAATTTGCTTATTTGTATTTTTATTATTGAGTTGTAGAAGTTCTTTATATATTCTAAATACAAAACCCTAATCAGATATATGATTTAAAACTTTTCTCCTATTCTGTGGTTGTCTTTTCTTTTTTCTGATCGCTTTCTTAATAACTAAGCCCTGATTCCTTAAGAATACTTCACATTTACTCTGGAAGCCAAATTGATTTCTAGACATTCCTATCACTTGTAGATTCCCAGCTACAACAACCTGGATGTGTTTTATTTCATCAAGTATGGATAAGGAGATCATCACAAGTAGGATCTGAATTTTATTATCAGCTGTCTTCCTTCCTGTAGTTTTCTGAAAGTATGATAAAAAATTATCTCACAAAAAGAAAATATAGAGCTTATTTAGAACTTCTAAAGAACATCTAATTCATTTCCTTATTTTTCTCCATCTAAGAAAGAGACCTAGCTCTTTGTCTTATGATTTGTTTAAATTCCCCATTCCTTCCTATAGTTTTCTGAAAGTATCATGATAAAAATGACCCCACAAAAAGAAAATATAGAGTTTATTTAGAACTTCTAAAGAACATCTCATTCATTTCCTTATTTCTCCATCTATTTGAGAAAGAGATCTGTCTATCTCTTTGTCTTATCATTTGTTCACGTTCCCCAGACAAGGCTCCACTCTTGTGCTTATCCTTTGGCTTTGCCATAAAGAAGGACATAACTAGTAAAAACACTCTGGCCACGTCAAACCAGTCTTTTGAGTTCTCTAGAACACATATTTTAGATATACTCTTCAAATAACAAACGGAGAAAATATCTAGTCTGCAATCCTGCTTTGTTCTAAGCCTAACAAGTCGCCATTTCTACTGATTATTATTGCAAGAACTGTTTCATTTATTTCAAGTTGCGTAAGGCAGTTTTGGCTCCCAAAATTTGAGACCAGATGCAGGTTTCAAAGAATGTTTTTTCTGAGCTATTTTGATTTGAGAATCCAAAAAAATGTGGATATTTCCTACCCTCCAAACTTAAAGCCAGAACAATGGCTTCAAAGAGTCATTTTGAAATTCTCCTGATTTGATGCTTGTCGGTATATTTCCAAATGGAGTGATCAGAGTAGATCTTAAAATGTTCATTACTGTATTCTGAAACCACTGAAAAACTTATCCCTGACAAAGAAAATTATCATTGCTATCTAACTAGGGTTTTGGCTCTAGTTATCAATTGTTTTAAGACATGGTCTTATATTTAGGTGATGTGATGCTACACTCTTTTCCTTTTACATGCTTCTATTCCTTGCTGCATGCTGTATCTCTTCCAGTCATACTGTGCCTTCAGAAATCACTGGAAGCCTTGATGATAAAGCTAGAACTTACAGAGAAGAGAAGACTTCTGATTTGCAGCAATATCATAGATAACTGATGTTGAAAGAAATTACATAAACAGTTATAGGTGTGTTTTGCTTTACTGTTATTTCTAGTAACATGGGGCTTTTTAAAAATCTAAATGTCATGAAAGCAATGCTACTCCAGAAAAATTACCTCACAGCCTCTCTATACATCCAGTTTCTCTGTATCCTTCTTTAAACAGAAACAAACACATAGAAAGTTTTGGGAAAAATTTGTTGTTACATGGATTGTACTGATTTTCAACATTTTTTTATTAGTCAAGATATATATCATTCACAGCATTTTCCTGAAATACCAAATATTTTAACATAATTTGCCTTCCATGAGGAAGTCTATGATAGAAAACATAATTCAAGAGAAACTGAGCAAAGAGAGCACTGAAGTAAAAAGGAAGACTACAAGGCTAATTTTTTACAGACATTTTAATTCACCCCCATTCTACAAAGCAGCAAATAGCTTTGCACTGCACTTAAAATTCCAGGGCAGCTGTACCTGAGCTTATTTGTCCCAAGTACAGACTCAGAAGCAACTAATGCCACAAGAATGCATGACTGGGTTTGTAAGTTGAAGCTGGTTCTCTCTACTAACAAAGCATAAGGGATGCCACAAAACGTTATTTGACACAATTTAAACATGTCACCTTCAAATAGGGTGGATTATTTTTTCTTTCTGAAAAAGTAGAAATCACCAATTTTTTAAATGTCCTTTTATTCAATCTCTTCCTCCCTTGTTTATGATCCACCTTTATGCCCCCAATATAGATGAATGTTGTATAAGTCTATTCTTCTGTTCTCACAACTAAATGTGAAGTGGAATCTGGCCTAGGGGGAAGGAGACCAGCAAAAAAAAAAGTCAGTAATTCAAGTCATTCTGAATCTCTCAAGACTTCATTACTAAGCATTCTGTACACTTTGCATAAATTTTATCAAGCATGAAAAATTATTCAGACTTATTCAGGAGCATGATATTCCCCTAATTTCCACTAAAACATCATTAACAGAATTTTGTGAACTGCCTATAGTGCCTTTAAATTCAACCTAATTTAAAGTTGGACATTCTATTCCTTAAGCAATGTTTGGGTATTACCAATATACTGAAAGATAGATGAGATGTGCTCATGGTGATACAGCTTTTAACCTTTCCTCTCCTCTACCATGACGGGGGTGAATTACCGTAAATGATGAGTATTCTGTCTGCAGTGTGGACAATTGATTTGACCTGACTGCCTCCAAAGTTCTAATGGACTTTGTGGCCAAATCCCCTGAGATATAAAATATGTTGAAGTGAACTGGGGCAGGTTAAAGAACAGACCTGCTTTTCATTGCAGGTTCTGGCTATAATACATCTCCCAGTTGTTCAGGGCAAAAGATTAAACATGATCAATACTCAAATCATTTTTTTAACGTGTTGCCCTCAGTAAATCTACTTTTGTTATATTTTTCCCCCTGCCAAGCATGGTTTTACAAACCTTGAAAAGATCTTTTTTTTCTAATGTAGAATTACATATACAGCTCTATTTTCAGTTTATTTCCACTTAATTTATCCTCATCTGTTCAGTATATTGATTACTTGGGCTACACAAAATTTCTTTGGATTCAGATAGTGAATTCTGCATTCTTTGAGTTTACACTGAAGTTTCTATTTACAGTGAAAAAAAGATTATCAAAGAGGAAGGAAATATGGTAGGAAATGCTACAGGCAAACAAAAGAGAACATAATAAAGAAAATGATTCCCAGACAAAATGCCAGAAAAGTCGACAGTTTTGAATCTTAAAACTTGTTGAAAAGGTTGAAATTATATATTTCCCAATTTACATAAAAGTTGAAAAGAAAAAACAATGTCTATGACATAAAATGCTAAATTAATTAACTGATAGGATAGGAAGTGAACAACAATAATGTAAAGTTAAATCCCAACACTTGACTCTCAAACTACCATTAGAGAAAGCAGCACAGACTTCAAGGGGAGATTCATGAAGAGAGAAAAGAAAAAATTTAAAAAGAAAACAACCAGTAAACCAACAAAGGAATCACTTTAATGAGTTGCTGCTTAGAGGAAAGCTGATGTCTGAAGAATAATGTTTTCATTCTAGATCTCACTGGATACAGAGCTTCTTTGTAATGAATATTATCGGTCCTGTATTCCAGGAAACAACAATGTGCAAGGTAAATTTCATGTCATAATCTCCTAAGAATCAATTTTCTTTAAAAATGCAGAGTTAATCAGGTCATTAACATTCATTCAACAAATACTGGGCAGTACTCTGGATAAAACACCATGATGGATAACAAGAAAAAAAAAAGTGAGGTGAAAGACATCTATTCCTGCTCCCGAAGGAGAGAATAATCGAGCTGAGAAAATTAAATAAGCACCAGTAACAACATTAGTCCAAGGCAAAATATGGTAAGTACTGTAAAAGGTATAAAGTACTTCAGGTTTTAGAGTAAGAAGTATCATTCCCTCATCAGAGCCAAGAAAGCTTCGTGGAGGTGCTCAAACACTAGCTCAATTGCAATATGTATCTAAAACAATTTTTAACCTCTGAACATTTTCATAAACTAGATACAGGAGGGAAAATGATTTCCATAAGTGTACTATACTATAAGTGTAATCACACTACGTTTCTATGACCTAAACACTAAGCCTTAAATTAGGGAACGGCAAACTTTTCCTGAAGAGGGCCAGATAGTAAATATTTTAGGCATTGCAGGCCATATGTTCTCTGTTGCAATTACTCGACTATCCCAAAGACAATATATAAACAAATGAGCATGACTATGTTCTAATAAAACTTTACTTATGGACACTGAAATCTGAATTTCATATAATTTTTACACGAAATAAAGTATATTTTTTTCAACCATTTAGAAATGTAAAAACCTTGCTTAGGTCACAGACTTTCGAAAAAATAAAAAATAAAACAGGTTGTAGATTTAGCCTGCAGGCTGTAGGTAGACAGTCCCTGTTACTAACATTAGCTAAATGTTTCTTTGTAATTTTCTATCTACCACACCTTCCTCAGACTGCCTCTTTCCAAAATAATCTTTATCGAACACCCATGGAGAGAAAAACACTTCCCATTCTATACACATTAATTAGTAGCTATACTTGAAAACATTTCACTGCTTTTCTTATCTTCTTGGAATGAATCACCAAATATGTATATTGTATGTGCTATGTTGTTATTTCATAGTTTTCTACAAGTGCAGAGATACAGGTTTTGTTTGGATTTATGCTCCAATGCCCTTCCAAATGATAATATTTTACTAACTTTTTTAAGCAATAACAACATATGTGTCAAAGACAATGAATATTTAATACAGAGGAACAGGAGGAGATGAAGCACAAATGATGTATTTTATCCTAAAGGGGAATTTTGAAATAACTTTCTAACATGAAAGCTCCACCTTCAACTATTCGAGAGCACATTTTTGTGATCTTCACAAAAGGACATTTGCAGGATACACAGTGTGAATTTTTTCTATGTTGTCTCATTAGATCTCATTTGATCCTCACTTTTACCCTGTGAAAGATACATTATATCATTTTCATTTTTTAAATTTTGAAGAGGTTTGCTGTTCATGTCTCCTGAACTGAAGTTAAGCTTTTCTTGGGTAATGTAGAGATGAAGGTGTAGACACAAATTGTGTGTGTACGATTCTGTGACTTTTCCTAATGTTTCTTAACTGATTTTATGAGCCTCTTTAGCAAACCTGGATGTCAAACATACATTTCTTTATAAATTTTTAAATGAAGTATAAAAATCCATCCAGAAAAGTTATTAATCCTAAGTGTACAGCTTAATGAAAAACAGTTAACACATTCATGTGGCATCTGCAGATCAAGAAATAGAACATCTATAGCATCCCAGAAAATCCCTCTCCAGTTCCCCACAATCTCTATCCCAACTATCCTCTCCACCAAACAAATATCTTTCATATCAGTTTCTGTTCTCTTTTGATATTATTTAAAGCTATGCATCAACACCATATCCTTTGCCCAGTACTATCATCTCAACTAAAATGTCTTTATAGCTTTATACATTTTGTGACACACCATATTAAAATTATTAATAATTTGTCCCCCAGTAAGGAAATTCTGGTTTTATTACTTACTAGTTTTGTCACTATGAACAAGTTACCTAACCTCTCTAAGCCTCAGTGGTTTGTTCAATAATAAAATTTAGACAATACTGCTATCTACCTTTATAAGACTATCATGGGGAAAAATGATAAAATATATGTAAAGTTGCTAATACTCTGCTCATCATCTAGTAAGAAAACTATAAATAATAATTACTATTATAATTTCAGTATTTACTAGCGTGACATGATTATAGGCAATCAGTAAATATTTGAGTCCCTGTCCTGGGCTTTGGGTAACTCAGCTTATATAAACTACATAAACCTCTACATGTACATAATCCAATTCCCTTTCTAGTTTTAAATACGATCAAAATAATCATAAATTTAACACAACTGTTAGTAACTCTTATTTCTAAAATCTAATGCACAATATATGTGTATTTGTGTGTATAACTCTCCTAAGATGAAATACTTTCCACCTGGTTTCTTTTCAAAATCTGTCTGTTAAGACCCATTCCAAATACTGCCTCCCATAGTACATCTTTACTTAATCTGATTCCAGGTAATCTCTGAAGGGCCAGGTTCTGTTACTTTCCTTAAGCCCTTCCAGTGTCTCTCCTGGACAAGAGAAATACATGAGTGACCACACTGCACTTTCTATAGGACAGTCTCGAGCACAGAAACTGTTTCCTAGATCCCTTGCAGCCAGCCCAACATTATGTTTACACATAATAACAATAATATACTAAAAATCATATTATCAGACAAGTCTATACAAATTTATAGTTTAATTCTTTTATCAACCATTCAAAACATGACAGTTAAATACTTTAATTGTTCTCAGTTTGCAACTGTTTAATTTGACAAGCACAGATATACCACTTACTATGCCCCAGCAGTATTTTGAGTGCTTTGCACAGCATAACTCACTTAATCCTACTGGGTGACAGAGGCATTATCATGTCCCCACTTTACAGATAAGGAGAATAAGACTTACAAAGCGGTTGAACAAGTAGCCCCAGGTCACCCAGGTAGTAAAGCAAGTAACTGAGGCTCACCCTCAGCCGGGCCACCTGACTACCACACCACCATGCACCACAGCCTGCATCATAAGGGACCACCAATAAGTAGGTGAAGAAATTGATTAAAGATGGGCTTACAATTAAAGCTTTGGTCTATAATTGAATCAATATATAAAAAATAGATATTCTAACTATGGGGGTGGGGGAGATTGATGTTCCTCTTATGCCTCAATCTCTTCGTCACCTGCTTTCTTTCCAGCTAAGCACAGTGTACTAGAGAGCTTAGTTCATGCACAGGGCTTGTTGCAGGCACGGGGAACGACTGCGGGCTTCTCATCCCAGAAGCAGATGTAGCCACAAAGCATTAATGTTTTTGCAAAAAAAGATTAACAAATTCTTTTCAAAAATCAAAGAACTTAAATGATAGTAAGATAATCTACTTCCATAATCAGTGTTAACTTTTTAGATCTGTAACTTTTTCAATGACCAGGCATTTCTTCTCTGGATTTGCTTTTCTTATCTTCAACGCATGTTTATTAAATGTCTGCTCTGTGCATTTCACTGTCCTAAGTATCCGAGATACTAAAATATTAAGACATTATTTCAAATGATTTATCCTTTAGTTTTCTCTTTTAAGAAGTATCTCTTTTCCTTCTTTAACTGGGGTGGTCTTAATTGAGATAACATCTACAGAGAATTTTCTATTTCTTGGAAAGCAGTTGACACCTTACAATGTTTTATGCAAGCACTATGGTTAACATATGGCAAATTATTCTAGGCAAATGCTGTTTATAGATATTTCAAACGTTTTTTCACTTCGTGTAAATTTGTATGGATCTAAATGCAATTCTTACACTTCTTAAGGAAAAAACTAATTTTTTTTTCAGGTAGTATGAATAAAACACCCGGAGAATACTTAGAAGTCTGGGAAGAATATTTTAAAGATTCTATTCCTGTTTGCCTCTTCCCTTTTACCGACACGAACACATTCCTTACGTGGCACATTTGTTCTATTCCATAGGTTAGACTGTTCCATTAGAACCTGCAGGTGACCTCTCTGGGCCTAGTTCTTGTATCTGGAAACACAGTCAGTTGTTGCTGGTCTCGCGTCCTCATGTCCCCTTAAAGGCCAAAGTTGAACACTACATTATCTGGGCAGACAATACCTTATTCTTATGCCTCAACAATTCTAACAACTCACAGCCCTTCTCAGTCCCTTTATGAACACAGATGTCATTTTAATGGGGGGAGAGCTGAAGTGACAAGAAGGTGACCTGTGGGTGAACCCAGGAGCAGGTGAGGCCTGTCAGTTTTTAATTTGAAACTGGTGTCAGGTCTGAGGAATGGCTGGTATAATCACATTTGTAACTGATCTCCTGTAAACTCTGCAAACATTCACGGGTTGGCTGTTGTGGGCAATATGAAATTAACAATTCATGTGCGGGTCTCTGGGCACCTAACTAAATCAAATGTATCTTTGAAAACTATAAATACCACATGTTTTCCAGATGATGAGATTGGCATAACTAAAAAGCACTGATTGTACTTTTAATGAAAGATTTGTTTTTGGCATCAATTTATAAAGACATAACATTTTTAAAATTACCATTTCAAGGCATAATTTAACTTATCACACCAATCACAAAAGGCCTAAAATTAAACTCAATGCTACCATCACATAACATTCATCTTCAAAAGTTATGCCCTAATGTATACTTTCACAGAATGTTTTCTGCTTAAAATATTTTCGATCCAATCCCTTAAGATTTCATATAACAAAAATTCACTCTAACATTAGAAGTATTGTTATTCAATAAATATGCCTTAGGCACAACTTCTAAACTTTACAGTTCATAGAAAATTATATTAACCTGGAACTTGCCTACAAAAGTAAAATTCAAATGTTCTGTAAAACTATAATGGTGTCTCTACCAAACCAAGAAGAGTATTTCAAAGATCTACAAGGTAGAACACTTCTACAGGTTTAGAAAATGATGTGACATTTAGAATCTAGCAATAGTGACTGACGATTAGAACAAGATTGTTATGGGACATGAGATTTGTCACTTTTCTTCCACAGATTTAGAATGAGAAATAGTAAAAATAATCACTAGGGCCGGGCGTAGTGGCTCACACCTGTAATCTCAAACTTTGGAAGGCCAAGGAGGATGGATCATGAGGTCAAGAGATCAAGACCATCCTGGCCACAATAGTGAAACCCTGTCCCTACTAAAAATACATTTAAAAAAATTAGCTGGACGTGGTGGCGTGCACCTGCAGTCCCAGCTACTTGGGAGGCTCAGACAGGAGAATCACTTGAATACAGGAGGTAGAGGTTGCACTGTGCAGAGATACCACCGCTGCACTCCAGCCTGGCAACAAAGCGAGACTCCATCTCAAAAAAAAAAAAAAATCACTGGTATTTTAGTGATTATTGGCTGGGTACTGCTCTAAGCATTTCACGTGTACTGACTCACTGAATTTTCACACCACTTTCTGAGAAAGATCTGCTTATTATCCCCATTTTACAGATCAAGAAACCTGGGGCACAATGAGTTTATGTAACTTACCAAACCAATTAATGGTAGGGTCAGGATTTGAACTCACATCTGACTTCAAAAACCCTTTCTCTTAACCACTCTTTATCACCCCGTGGGACATGTCAGTTTTGTGACCTCACTGCTTCTGTGACACTGAAGGACATGAACACATAGTCTACACTAAATTATTTTCTAACTGAAGCACAAATGAGATAAATTGGCAATGATGCGTTTCCTGTTGGTGAAACAATGGACTGTTCTTATTGCATCTCCTTAGAACTCGGTCTTAAGAACCATTTCAGGTGCTATCACTCCCTAAATTTTAGACATGTCGAATTTCTACACTTTCAAGTGGCCAGTCCTATGTTCTTTCTTCTGCTAAAGCTATTCAGATATCTGAGAGAAGAAAACATTGTATAAGGAAAAGAGCTTCGACTGTGAACTCGAGAACTTGGATATGAATCCTAGATGCAACTTACCAACGAGGTGAACTTGTTCAAATGACTCAACCTTACTAAACCTTGGTTTCTTTATCCCTATGATGGTTTCAGGTTCTAACTGAGGTTCGAGGGGAGTTTGTAGGTGAGTGGCAGATGGCTGGAAAAACACTCGAGGAATCGTAGACAGTTTCAACATGGCTTTACTCCCTCTCCGGGCGCGAGCGAGCCTGGGCGCGAGTTGTATGTACAGCATCAGCAGGGTATTCATACCTTTTACAGACAACAGTGGCTCTGAGCCAAGCGCGAGCTCACGAGTGGTTACCTAACATGCCTCACAAGGAGTGGTTACACAATGAGTGGAATCGTGCACCTGTGCTTCAAATTCACTGAGTCATGCTGGACCGGATTCTCCCTCAGCCTGTTCTTGATCACAGCACATCCATAATAAAAACATGTTACTGGCAAATATGTTCTTAGAGGATCGTTGTGAGACTCAAAGGAGACAGTGTAAATAAAAGTAATTTGTAGATAGGGATATACAGGGGTTAGCCCTCAAATAAATAAATTGCTTGGGCTAGCTGGTATGACTTAGAGACCAGATCAAGAGACAGTTTAATCTCAGATTTCTTTCCTATTACTCTTTTCTTTCATGGCAGGGAGGCTTTATATAACAAATACACTCCTCTTTTCCTAAGCAATGTGAGTAAATATTAATGGTGGCCATTCCTTAAGGTTTCAAGATTGCAGACATAGATGCAGTAATAAAATAGAAACATTAATGTGCTAACTAGTTTCCAGTGACTCAAGTCCAGTGTCTCAAGGGCTTTCACATGTGCTATTTCTCTCCTTGAATCACCAATAATGCACTTTCTTCACCTGTGTATTCTCATATAACCCTCTAAAGTCAGTTCAAGTCATTTCTCTCTTAAGCCTTCTCTGAATCCCCACACAGTGCTAAATTATATTTCTCCTATCATTCAATAGCATCTGTTTTCTGCCTCTATTGCACTCAGAACATTGTATTTTAACTACATACCTGACTTTCTCCCAACTTCAGTGCAAGACTTTAGAAGGTAGAGAACTTCACTGAATGTATTATATTTCTGTATCCTCGTATGTAACACAGTATCTAGCATGGAGTAGAGGCTCAATAAAGGATTGCTAACCATAGACTCAGATCCATGGTTTATAGGCTAACAGACATGAGAAATGAACTTTGAAAAAAAAAAGTAATTCTATAAATAAATGGCAACTCAGGTGGGCAATACATTAAACTAATACATAATGAGGAACAGATAAACAATTTGTGGGAAACTATTCAGTAACAACCAAAGTAGAAGAAAAGATATATTTTGAAGAAGATGAAGTATTATGAAAACCAATTAAAATAATTTGGACTTAATACAGTAGGTTATTTACTTATTAATCAATGTATTCACTCATTCAACAAACATTTTGAGTGCCTGCTGTGTGCCATTTACTGTCACAAAAATGAGTAGTCTATAGTTCCTTCTTCCTTGAAGAGTTTATAATATTGTAATTTCATAAGAAGCATTTGTGGAGAGCCCCATAGCATAAAATATGGATAGTAGTCTAGAGGCTAGGTGTTTATAAACCACAAAGCTGGATAGGGAGCTGAAGGTTACACAAGCCAAGCAAATCAGTAGCGCACATTCACTCTTCCTTCTGTCTCCATCATAATGGTCAGGCACAGGTCTAGCTCCCTGGCTCTTTGCTCTCAGTTCAACTGTCTCAGGACAGAGGAAATTCCCAGGAGACCTGTTCACACAGCAGTGCAGCTCGAATTCCATGCCCAGAACTTCATTTTCACACGATGTCTGACAAAGCTTTTTCTTGTCTTTTCTTTACTCTCTTCCTTTATCTCTTCACTCTTCCTTCTTTATCTCTACAATCCTTTTTTTCCCTGTATTGGTCTGCCAGATACATATTAGTTTGAAAGTACCACAGGCTAGTTATTTATTTTCTCATAGTTCAGGAGTCTGGAATCTGAGATCAATTCATCACCAGGTGGGTTTCTCCTGAGGGTTCTCTCCTGGGTGGTAGATAGCCATCTTCTCCTTGTGTCTTGACATGGTCTTTCCTTTGTGTGCATGCATCATGCTAGACCCGGTACTCCAGTAGAGATGGCACCGTGTTCAAGAAGCTGAAGAGACCCAGAGCCAGGAAACAAGACATGGCATTTATTGAGGGAAACATACATACAGAGTGACCTGGTGGAGGCAGGCTGGGAGAACTGCTGTGGCCTGCCGAAAGCATGCCATTTATCTGATATTTTTACTTCACACCCTCCCCCTGGCAACTTTTGTTTAACCCAACACAAAAGGCCTCAGTTTCCTGTACATGCCATGTTCCATGGAACTGGTTGGGGGCTCAGATGTTCTTTATAGATAAGGGATGAATCTGTGGGCTGGCCACTCTCAAATTCCTTAGCTTGGAACTGTGAACACACACTCAGGTGCGTCTGCCATGCAGGGTCATGTCCAGGATATGTTTCAGTTCAGTTATTGCTGTCAGATATATCTACCATACAGCATGCTTTTGTCCTAATCTCTTCTTACAAGGACACCAGCCATATTGGATTAGGGCCCAGCGAATGACCTCATGTTAAGTTAATTAGAACTGCATCTTCAAATACGGTCACATTTTGAGGGATTGGAGGTTAGGACTTCAACATGTGAATTTGGAGGGGTCAGGATTCAGCCTGTAACTATCCCCGTCCCATCTCCTCCTAGCATCAACTGATTTTAAAAACTGCAGCCACAGTGCCACTTCCATCTCTGACTGAGCATGAATCTACAATCCCAGCCCTATAGAGTTTAGAATAATGAGTTCTTTAAATTAGCTACACTTTTTGAGAGTCTCCAAAAATTCTAAAGGAAAAAAAAAAAAACCACTGGTACTGGATTTCATACCCAGAGATCTGATTTAATTGGTTCAGGTTGTAATCTGGGCATGGGGATTGTTAAAAGCTCCCCAAAGGGTTCAAATACATAGTCAGGGACAAGAACTAGAGGAAGGACTACGTGAGTTAAGGGTGGTAGGGATATTCAAATACAAATGAGGTAACTCAGTGAGTTGAGATGAGGGAGTTATTTTTAAAATTTTTATTAGACAACACACTGCAAAAAAAAAAAAAAAAAATCAGGGCCTGATTGACTTCCTTGTATCTGCAGATATTTCCCATGATTGATTCTGACTTGATCATTCACTAGTGGTAAATTAGCCAGTAACTTACCAAAGAAAAACTACCAATAAAGAACCCTGTGACAGCCAAATCTCTAGTGGTATTTTCTGCCTTTAAGAACCCAAAGTTTGAGTGGAGAAGGGGAAGCTAAATCCACTTTCATGGTCCCCACAACTTCAGAGAAATACAAATGACAAACCCAAAATCAATTATTTGGAGTGAGTTCTTTTTTACATTTTCTCATTCCTGAAAGTGCTGTTTTAATAGATATCATAAAGCTAATTTAAGAAGGAAACTTTGGAACTCTGTTGCAGTTTATTAAAAACTATGTTTATAACTGATCATCTCCACTGAGCTCTCATTGTGCCCTCAATTTAGGTAATGCACATGTATGGCTAGCTTTCCCAATCAGCAGGTCCTTGTGACACATGGCCCTGATGCTGTATTGGAGTTTAGAGAAAGAAAATACATACTTGATAGCAAAAGAAATTTCAAACTTAAAAAGTTAACTACAAAAACTAAAAGGCCTGGTTCCTAGAGAATCTGACTTTGAAATAACAGTGGGGTTTAGTTCAACACTTCTCATATAATTGTTCACACAATGGAAGTCAAAGTAGAGATTAGAGATATAGAGGAAGAAGACTGATAGAAAAAACTTCTTTCTTTTACTTAAGCTGTCTTAGTCCATTTTGTGTTTCTATGAAGGAATACCTGAGGCTGAGTATAAAGAAAAGAGGTTTATTTGGCCCATGGTTCTGTGGGCTGTACAAGAAACATGGCATCAGCATATCAGCATCTGCTTCTTGTGAGGGCCTTGGAAAGCTTCCACTCATGGTGGAAGGTGGAAGGAAGCCAGCATCACTCACATGGCAAGAGAGGAGGAAAGAGAGAGGAGGCGCCAGCCTCTTTTTAACCGTCAGTCCTCACGGGAACTAACAGAGCAAGAACTCACTCATTACAACAAGGACAGCACCCACCATTCTGTGAGATCTACCCTCATTAACCAAAACATCTCCCACCAGGCCCCATGCTAACATTCAGGATGAAATTTCAACATAAAATTCAGAGGGGACTAATATTCAAATTATATTCACTCAGTGTCAAAGAAATATACTTCAAAAATACCAAGCACTCTTTGAAAGTCTTGAAAAGTAACTTTTTGAGCAGTTTTTCTAAAACAACTTCAAATTTCATGACTGTATTGCTGTAATTACAAAGGCTACGACACCATGCTTCATTTAAATATGATTTACTTTTCTACTGTAAAAAAACTTAGAGAAATATTTCTGACTCCTGAATTCTATATCCTTCTTCTTTATATTACATATGAATTGCAATTCTCAAACACAGTCTACTTCACTGGTAATTTTCATTTTCTGTTACATTTACTTCCGTATTTTTCGACACATACACAAATACACACTCACTGTTTAATGAAATAGGAATGATATCTATACTCTGGCAGAAATGCACTGACACAAGCCAATGCAGTCAATCCTCAACCACCAAACTCATTTTGCTCCAAGATCCATGGGTGATATGCTTATAACTTGAAAAATATTTTCCTCCATAAATAATTATAATTAGTGGCTGTAATTGTAATTACACAACAAAGTCCAGTCAACAAAAAGCATAATAGATGTGTGTACTTTACTTACTATATATTAGCGTACTAGTGTGCCCTCAGTTGGTATACAATGGTGTCTAGGGCCAGGCTATACAAGAAAAAAGAAGAAGGAATTTGTTTCCTCTTTCTGTGCTTTCAAAGTCACCCACCTATTCTCTCTCAGTCAAAACCCACATCCTCTGAGCATAGTCTACCTTATTTAAAAAGCATAAGTTACTTCCTTCCACCCTTTCAACACCACAGTAAGGATTCCTTTCAGTTTTATACCAGAGAAAACTGTGCATCAGAAAACTAAAGAAGCTTGCCTAAGTTAAAACTGTCAGAGGTGGTAGAGTAGGGATTCAAATTCACATTTGTCTAACACTCAACCAAATAAAAGGAAGATAGTGCCAGCCTGGACAACATGGTGAAACCCCGTCTCTACTAAAAACACAAAACAGGTCTCTCCAAATGCCCATCAATGATAGACTGGACAGGGAAAATGTGGCACATATACACCATGGAATATTATGCAGCCATCAAAAACGATGAGTTTGCATCCTTTGTGGGTACATGGATGAACCTGGAAACCATCATTCTCAGCAAACTGACACAAGAACACAAAATCAAACACCGCATGTTCTCACTCATAGGTGGGTGTTGAACAATGTGAACACATGGACACAGGGAGGGGAGCATCACACACTGGGGT
>CAUYQU010087276.1:0-45067 GCA_963574635.1 Cheracebus regulus
CATCCCCTATTCCTTCCTGTCTCCATTGTTAAGCACAATTATTGGCATAAAAGAGGTTTTTAATACCCATTTTTAGACTGTATTCTAGCCTGGGCAATAAAACAAGAATCCCATTCTCTCTCCCTCTTTCTCTTCCTGTTTTTTCTCTCTTTCATTCTTTTTTTCTTTCTTTTGCTGTTTCTTTCTTTCTCCTTTTCTCTCTTTTTCTAAAAAAAAAAAAAAAAAAAAAGAACCATGCCCGGTATATAGCCAATATTCAATAAATCTTACTTATTGTAAATATTTTTCTTTATTTTTCAGATTTTACATAATACATAGCTATTGTATTAATACTTTTAATGTGGGAGAGATCAATAGTTTTAGCTTTAAAAAAACTCCCCCAAACTGTGCAGACATAATATCCTCTACTAGTGATCTTACTTCTTTTGCAAAGTACTGGCCAGGAAATTTCAAATAACCTGCATTCTTTGTTCCTGACTAGACCTTAATTAAATTAGATTCAGTGGAGTTTTTAAGTTTTTCTACATTGGAAATTTGAGTGGATTGTCAAATGGCAAGGGTGAACTGATATTGTCACCCGGAAATCTATATGGACTTGTTCCATTTCTCCGTTCCTGGTCTTGAGGATGAAAAAATGGTTTTAGACAAAAGATGATTACAGTCAGCTTTCCTTAGCCTGTGAAGCGATAGCCATTATTTCAGCTGAAAAAAATGAGAAAAGGCTTTCATTATACATTATATTCTATAAATTGGCTCCCTCACCTTGGCTCCTGTGATATAAAGCTTTTTAAGAAATGTCTTCTTCCAGATGGAAAGGTGTGAAGGAACAAAGAAAGAATCAATTCTTGACAGGCAGGTCAGCAATGCTTGGCTGGAGTCACCATGATTTGCAAAATTTCAAGGAAATTTAGGACTAAAAAGTAACTTAAAAAACTGGAGGCAGTGGAGAGAGGGGACTTTCTGTAGATCCACAGGGCCTCCCTATTTGACTAAAACCATAAAAAAACATAATTCCCCATTTTAACCCTTCCAGCTCAGGATGTCGTAGCTGGCGAGGGTCTGGAAGACTTGCCTCTGGTCATTTAGTCCAGCCCCAGCTGATGCTGACTGCCTTCCTGAGTTCAGTTATGGCAATGCTCCTGATCAGATCCATGCTTTAGAAATGCACCAAATCAATGGCTTTGGAAATCCAAAGGTTCTGATGGCCAAAAGCACAACCATACACATCTGTTTTCTACTTAGATTTTCCATTATAAAAATGAATTAACATTAAGACACAAAAAGGCATCAAGTTCTTAAGGAATTATTATCTGAAAGAATTTAGTGTCTGGCTTCAGCCATCACACTGTAGGTAATTTGCACCAACTCAATTTCTACCTTTCAAGGATAAACATTTAATTTTCCTAAGACTCCAAAGAAGCAGACAGCAACTCTCAATGCTGAACTGAGAAGAGCTCCGGGCTCTTTCTCAGCTGGATTCTTGAGGAATTACACTGCAATTTAGGCTTCATTTTCATAATCTGCAAAATGGAGTTAAGACTCTGTGGTGTTTATAAAGACGCAAAGAGGATAATCACCTAATAGGCAGGATTTGGGTAACTGGTAGTATCCTTATGAACTTTTCCACAACCAAAAGGAAGTTGTGGCTCCATTTCTAAGCAAGAAAATACTAAAATATTTCCAAAAATACATTTTTGGAAATATTTTATGGATTTTCATAGCTACCTAAAGCTATAAAACACCCAATATTCCTAAGTTCCATGGCACATCCTAGTTAATTTCTTAGCATCACCAACAAACTCCGAAATAAAACTTTCCGGTGGCATTTGAAATCATTTTTGAAAAGAGCCGCTCCCTTTACTTGAACTATACAAGTTGGCAGAAGTTTACAAAATGTTTTCAGATCCTGTTGCACTAAGTACAAAATTCCTACTGCTTTTCTTTTTCCTTTCTTTCTTTTTCTTTTTGGCCATACTACACAATTCACCATTGTCTCTTAAAGAGTTCATTTGCTTTTCCTCCTTAATTCAAATACCTACTAATTGCTTTTTCAGGTGTCTACCTGGCTGTTCTGAAACTGGTTCAGGAGGTAACCAGTGAGAGTGTTCTCTGCGGAATCTCACGAAACACTGATAGACCTACTTCCATCTCACACACACAAGGAACAAGTTTGCTGGCAAAAAAAAAAAAAATATATATATATATATATATATATATATATATATATATATAATATCTTCTAAATATTCAGATTTTTGCATCTAAAAATATTGCATGCCTGAATTT
The DNA here is from genome assembly GCA_963574635.1 of Cheracebus regulus. Lineage (NCBI taxonomy): Eukaryota > Metazoa > Chordata > Mammalia > Primates > Pitheciidae > Cheracebus > Cheracebus regulus. The sequence continues at coordinate 2,287 of CAUYQU010087276.1, forward strand.
TCCCATTAATATTATATTTGCTATACTAGTTCATTGGTTTTCTTGTCTGGTGGAATTCACTAGTAGACAAAAATTAGCAGACACTAAAGGTTTAAGAAAATGATATAAGAAAAAAACTTCATATTGAAAAAAAATGTCCTACTCATTGAATTTTTGTCTCTAGAAATAAACAAAAGACCACCAAGATTGAGTTTAGTGACAAAGCTTCCTGGTTTTGCTCATGGTTCCACTGAAATATAATCTGAGAACACTTGTCTATATGTCCACATCAGTGTGTTTAACTTTGTTTGAAAACTCCACAGTAAAGAGATGATGCCTCCTCACTTACTCCAGACCATCCAGATTATTCTATGTAATACAGCATAAATTCAATACAGCTTGACAATTTGCCAGTGCATTCTCTACCCTGCCATTTCTTAAGTTATTAGTGAATCTTGCTCATCACATGGTAAAATAACATGAAAAATATGCATTCTGTCTCTTGCCATTCTTATTTATTCTGTAACTCTCAGAAGGCTGAGATCTCATCTATATCTAAGTATCTCTATACGGGGTAATATAAACCCCAGATAATGCTTCATGATGTTGAAAAATATCAATGACTGTTATTTTCTTGGCAATGGAAATTACAAGGTTTTATCTAAGAGGACAGAAACAGATCTGGTGTAGATTACTTTATAGCACTTAGCACAGTATGACACTAAAGACAGAAATAAAATAAAAGTGTTTTAAAAAGACAAAAGCACCATAGTGAAAAGAGTCCTATAATATAGGGGGAAGAGGTTTGGTTCTAGCCCCAGCTTTGCGATAGAGCAGCTGAGAGACGCTGGGCAAACTGCCACCTCTGTGAGCCTCAGTTTCCCTCGCTGTGAATGGGGGGTGCCAACTTCCGGCCAACCATAAATGCCTGTAATAGGGATTTCAAAGGTTAGGAGGGTTTGAAAACTCTATTTTGTTATAGGAATGTTGACTTGCTATTTTGACGAACACACACAACACGGTATGGTTAAAGGATTAACATGTGTATCAATTATGTTAGGATTAATTTTCTAACAACAGTTACTAGACTGAGGCATTCTCAAAATACAGCAGACATAATTTCCACATTCTTTGAGGGATTCGGAATATGGATCACCACCCTGCTGTTGCCTGTGCTTATCATTACGGCCATCCATCAACAGCAATCTAGACAAGTATAAAACCACACATTAACAAGAGATTTTTCAAAACCAATCAGGTAGGCTAAGGAATGAAATGGGCTTGCTATTCTTGCCTAGGAAAGAGGGAAAAGGTTACAGAAAGGCAAGCTCAGAGAATGATGGGTCATTTTCAAAGGCCCCTCATGGAAAGGAGCACCTAGACACATTTGCTTCCAAATCCATCTCCAGTCTAGACTCACAGTTTTTTCCTTGGTGGTCATTTCCTTGGCTGCAGCATCCAGGGCAGCTCTGGCCATGGCACTGATCCGTCCTGGGGCAACCACCACTATCTTGCGCTGCTTGGCAGGCAGTTGGGAAAGGACGTCGGACTTGAGACGCCGCAGCATGATGGCTTCCTCCAGCAGGAGCTTCAGCTCTCCCAGGTTGGAGGAACCTGAGTAGTCCCACCCCCAAGGCATCTGCAGAGAAAAGAGCGGCAGCGTCATGAGGCTCCTTCCAGACTCGTTCCAACAGGGCCGTGGGTTCCTGGGAGGTCCCTCTTCTCACAACCACCCCTGGCTTAGTTCAGAGAACTTCCAGAGACTTACTGGGACAAATAAACCCCAAAAAAACAAATGAGAAATGGAAAGGAAAAGAGAGAAAAAAGTCAGGAATGAGGTAAACAAAAAACATCTATCACGGCATTCTACAATTTGGCACTGAGCTTTCTTTTCCAGCAGCAAATGCCAGAAATCAAGCAATTCGGTGTCCATTTTATTAAAAAGAAACAAAAAGCTCAGCTTGTCAGACTATTCCTGTACACTAAATACTAAATCTTCCCTATGGCTTATCCTACAGGGTCTGTTGCACAATGTAATAAAATAATGTCAGTAACATCTTTATTTGATGAGACTTACAGGGATTTTAAAAACTGTTGTTCCTCTGTATGAATTACACCAGCACAAACAAGTACAATATAATAAAAGTAACTGTAGTGCTGTTGTTGATGGCAGCTGGGATTGGCAGGAGGAGGCCACCACATAGTGTTCTGGCAGTCTGGCTGAGTGCCTAGGCAGTCCTTCATAAACATGGCTCCCTCATTGAGTAGCCCATGGGAGGCAGTGAGCTCAAATGTCCATTCCCCGTCACACAGCTAGAGAAGATGTTACTGGCTGGGCGCAGTGGCTCACCCCTGTAATCCCAGCACTCTGGAAGGCTGAGGCAGGCGGATCACTTGAGGTCAGGAAGTCCGAGCCAACATGGCAAAACCCAGTCTCTACTAAAAATACAAAAGTTAGCCAGGTGTGGTAGTGCATGCCTATAATCCCAGCTGCTCAGGAGGCTGAGGCAGGAGAATCACTTGAACCTGGGAGGCAAAGGTTGCAGTAAGCTGAGGTCACGCCACTGCACTCCAGCCTGGGCAACAGAGCAAGATTCTGTCTAAAAAAAAAAAAAAAAAAAAAAAAAAAGACGTTACCATTAAAAAAAACCCTATCCTTCATCAACAATCTTACTGGAAATAGGACAGATTTCTACAATCTTGTAGAAAATCAAGGAGCCAGTGTGCCTGCTACTTTGTATTTTAAGGGGCTCATCTCCCCTCCTGGCTGATGAGCTAGCTACCTGGAGGGTAGGGGCTAGGCTTATCCATTATAAAGGGCTAGAGAGCCAAGCATAATAGTGTAGACAGAATAGGTGTATCAAAAACCTTTGCTAAATTGAGAGAAGGAAGAGATGGTCCAAGGTGGAGAAATAAAATGATGTAAAGCTGTTTCTTCTTTTTAAAAAATACTCTAAAATCAACTGGAAGTTCTCAGCAAATGCCTTCAGATAGTTATGGGTTTGCAAATGAGCTCAGCATGAGGTGTTCTTTTCAGTGGTTTCTTAATGCAAGAAGCTGGCAAAAAAAAAAAAAAAAAAAAAAAAAAAGGCAGGCCTGGCTTACTGGCTTATGGGTTGCATTAAATAAAAACCATGCTGAGAACAAGTGGATATCATAATTTAGATACTGCTATGGCTTAAATGTGTCCCCCAAATTTCATATGTTAGAAAAGTAACCCCCAGATTCATATGTTGATTGAAGGTGGGGCCTTTGGGAGGTAATTGGGATTAGATAAGGTCATGATGGTGGGGTCCCCATGTTAGGACTGGTAGCTTTATAAGAAAAGGACAAGAGACTTGAGCTGACATACATGCTCATGCCCTCTCTCCATATGATGCCTTCTGCCATGTTATGAAGCAGCAAGAAGGCCCTCACTGGATGCCAATCCCATGCTCTTGGACTTCCCAGTCTCCAAAACCATGAGCTAAATAAACCTCTATTCTTTATAAGTTACTTAGTCTGTGGTATTTAGTTATAGCAACAGAAAACAGGCTAAGACAGATACCATGCTCCTAAGTTCTAATATTGTTAGCTCTTAATCTTGTAGGTTAAAACTTAGTAATATCAAATAATTTATTACTTTTTCTTTTTTGAGACAGAGTCTCACTCTGTCACCCAGGTTGGAGTGCAGTGGCATGATCTTGGCTCACTGCAACCTCCAACTCCTGGGTTCAAGCAATTCTCATGCCTCGAGCCCCCTGAGTAGCTGGGACTACAGGCACGTACTGCTGCATGCGGCAAAGATTTTAAATTGGACTTTGGGATAACCATAGTCCAACAGGCTTTTATTGAAAACTTACCATATACCAGGCCTTGGGCTAGGTGGAAAAAAGGACGTGAAGATGAGGAAGGTATTTTTTGTTTTATAGGGGAGGTGTATCGAGAAGGCAGAAAAAGGAGAATTCAAAAATAATGCCTCAGTTTCTGGCAGGAGAAACTACTGGGGAGATGCTGGCCTAAGATTGGAAACATAGGAAGGGACAGTTTGGGGAGGAGCCCCTTTCATCACTAGCTGAACGTTATTATGCCATAGGCCCAGAAAAGAAAGAGCAGATCCTTTTTAGAAAGTAGACTGTTCGGCAACAGACAGAAATCTAAATCATACATGAAGAGTTTTGAGGGACCATGAAAACCATATAGCACCAATCTAATCTGGATTGATCCATAGGAAAAATGAATTAAATACATGTTTAAAGAAGTGCATGGCTTTTAAATACATTTAACAATTGGGAAATTTTCTGCCTCAATAATCAGCTAAAAATGCTTTGCAATTAACTATGCTAAGCACTACAATTTACATTTTAAGTACTTTGTTTGAATGTAAGTGGATATTTTTAAAGTACTTGAAAACTTTTTTCCCTTCTTTTAAAAATTTAAAAAATAAGGCAGACAATACTATTTATATCATGCACTTGCAAAGCAAGGCTTTTCCTGAATAGATGGCTTGTAGGGTAAGTTGCAGCCATTTCTCCAAAATGTCAGTATATTTGTGACTTGATCACAATACAAGAATCCCTGAGGCCTGAATTAATGTGGTTTTAGAAACAAGGGTTCCACGGCAATGCATTTGTGTTTACAGGGCTTCCCTGCCATTTTGGGAGAGCATTTTTGGAGGACCAACTGTGGGTCCTGGGTGCCTGCTCCACTAGCACTGCACTCACAGAGCCCACCCAAGGCAGTTTGGGATCATGCTCCGCAATCTACCTTTGTCTTTTTTTTTTTTTTTTTTTTTGCACAGGGAAGAATTTCCACCTTTACTTCATATTCTCCCCATGCCAGCAGGAAGCCCTTACCCCCTCACCTACTTTCTTCTCTCTGCCTGGGGCCTCAGCCTCACCCCCAGCTCACCTCAATGCCAGCATTTGACATGGACTTTTCTTTTATAGCTCCAGCACTGTGCCCCGTGCAGAGCTGTGACCCTGGGCAAAGGAGCAGCTGGCTCTCAGAGCTCCACACACCTACACATCAGCCACTGGTCCCTTTACTGGAAAACGATGACTTGGGATCACCATAACCATTAACACTGGATTTAAAGGGTAAGATGACCATTTTCATCTTACCCTTGAGGACATTCCAAAGCCGTAGTAAGAAACAGAAGAACCAAAATCCATTCCCCTGGCAAGTGCTCTTTTGATCGTATCATGGCCAGAGAGAAGAAGAGAAAGATAAGTGTCAAAATCAGGGTGAGATATGGGTGGGCTAGAGAGGAAACAGATAATAAATACCCGCTTGGCATCACAGTAGCGAAGTCCAAAGGCATGAAACTGGGGGAAGAAAGTTGGCTTGACTGCAATGATCTGTGTGTAGAGCTCTGCGGGCCGGGACGTGGCTGGTGTGCCCGACAACAGGATCACCCTCTTGGCAACCTGAAAGGCAAACAGCCAAAGGCGCTCTGAACACAGGGAGGAGCACACAGAGAGTGTGCAAAATACCCCAATGAGGGAGGAGCTGGATGCCCCCAGAAAAAAAAAGACCACGCGCTTGTTGCAAGAACCTAATGGCATTGCCAATGCAAGCAGTTAGATGGCATCTCCTTTTCTTTAAATCCTTCCTGCCTGCCCTCTGCTCTGCTCTATGCTAGTACTTAACGTATTACATCGAATTATAACTTTTCTGTCTCCCTTGTTAGACTGCAAGCTTCTTGAGATCAAGGACTGGGTTGTAGTCACCTTTATTTTCTGTAGCACATGCCTGGCACCAAGTAACCAATAAATGTTCACTATATGCTGCAAGAAATTCACAAGTAAGCTAGTTAGTATCCTAAGGAACACAGAGTAAACTCAAAGAATCCTGCGTTGGACAGGAAATCGGGGAAGAGAGCAGCAGGTCTGACCTTCCTCCAGAGTGGATCTGTGACATGCAAGTTGAACTCAAGTAATGACAATTATGATCAGCCTGCTCCCATTTCCAGGAAGAAGTGTCAGTGGTTGCCAAATGTTTTACGTCTCCATGTGACTTTCTTTAAAGGAAAATAAGACCTTTTCTCACTCAGCTTCATAATGCTTCAAGCCTACAGATCCTGACTCGTGCTCATTTTGCAGTTATTAATAATAAGAACCTTAAAAGGTGATACCTGGTTCTATTTCCCTAGACTCAGCCCAGGTCTTCAGCAGCCTGCTTACATGGGCAAGATGGGGAAAAAAAAATAGTAGTTGGTCAATTCCAGTGACAGATTCCAAGTTCCTCACTACCCAGACACCAACCTGACCCACGGGGATCAGACCCAAAGATCCTACCTCCTATTATTAAGATGGGAAAGGGGGTGAGGAAAAAAAAATGAAATACTTCCAGTTGTATTAGAACACAGAATCACTACAAATCACTGGAGGCAAAATTCACTTCAGCTCTGGGAAGAGACCCGATCATGGAGCTCAGTTGTCTAGAAACAGCTTGTTAACCACTGTAACCTTGAGTTAATGACAGTAATACAAGGCAATTGCATGTAATAAATCACCTAGGAGGATAAATTAGGTTTACAGATGGATACACTGCCTCATAAAAATAAAGAAATAAAGGTGCAACAGTGAAAAGAAAAATCATTCTTTATAAATATACAACATATACAATTAAAACGTGCTTGTGCCCTCACAGCAATAGCCAATATCTAATTCCATTATGACGGGAGAGCTATGAATTTCTCCAGCTATAATTTCCCACAGTTCAATTACCTAGGCCTTCTAATTTCCTGCACGGTTTAATGCAGCCTCATTAAAATAACAATGAGCTTCTTGAATGACGTTGCTAGCATCTCTTGCCTTGGCTTTGTGATCATTTCAATGAAAAAGGGAAAATGAAAAGTTTTATCAATAACAGAAAATCTCCCCATAACCCCAAACCTATTCTTCATGTCTCTGTGCTGGCCTGGGGATGGAGCCAGGGCAAAAACAGTTCATGGATCAGATGATGGAAATTAACTCCAGGGTCTTCTGTTAGGTATTTATAGGATGTAGTTAGCATTGAATCGCTTCTCCCATATACTCCCCAGACTAGACAGTGATGGGAGCGTTGCAAATGGGTGTTTGTGGGCATCAGAAAGGCAGAGGAAGCATTACAAAAAAAGGAAAAGACCAGCTTTGAAAAGAACCCAGAATGGCATCTCATATGTAATGGGGTGATCTGGACTGCTCCCTGCTCAGCCCCAACATGTATGTATGTCATCACTATCACCCATGAGGGCTTTAACCCACACCCAACTGCAAAGGTGTCATATTACCCTCCACTTCTGAAAACTCCCAAATCTAGGAAAACATAAACCTATAAAACTACATAAATCAACACTAAATTATACAGTTTGCAGTGAACTTCCCTGGCTAAGGGAGAAAAGCAACACCCAAGAAATCTACAATAAAACAATGTAAAAAAATACCTTCTGTTAGAAAGAGAATGTGATTCAATGTGCAGACACTGTTGGGGTCAGATGACCCTCAAAGACAAGCTCGTTTCTTCATGGGTTGCAGGTGGGAAAGCCCTGCAGAATAGGTTGGGTCCGTGTATGTGTTATTTGCCATGGAGAATTCAAAGTAGATAACCTATACATAGTTTTAAAATTAAGAGCTGGCTGGGCGTGGTGGCTCACACCTATAATCCCAACACTTCGGGAGGTCAAAGCAGGCAGAAATCACCTGAAGTCAGGAGTTCGAGACCAGCCTGGCCAACATGGTGAAACCCTGCCTCCACTAAAAAACACAAAATTAGTCAGGCGTAGTGGTGCACGCCTGTAGTTCATGGGAGGCTGAGGCAGGAGAATTGCTTGAATTGGGGAGGCAGAGGTTGCAGTGAGCCAAGATCACGCTATTACACTCTAGCCTGGGCAACAAGAGTGAAACTTCATCTCAAAAAAATAAAAATAAAAATAAGGAGCCAAAAGAATGTTCTACTGTAGAGAAAAGAGCTGAAGTTATCTTAAGTTTATATAAGAAGCAGTCCAGAAATTCTTCATTTTATGTTATCTTTTTTTTTTTTCTCAACTGAGCCAGTAACTTGCTTTACTGAATGATTCTGATTGGCTATATAATATATTTCACCAAAACTCCGGACTAGGAAAAAAATCATACTCCCTAAAGCTCAGTCCAGTCTTATACTTAGAATTATTCCTAATGGTACTCTAAGTAAATTTACACAATGCCATATATTCAACTTAGAAACAGGACATGGAGAAGGCAGGTAACATCAAAGAGAAGGTCAAGTCCACACCACTGAAAAGTCTCCATACTCAGTAACCCTGTTGTAGCAAGGACATTGAAGCTTTGTTTTAATTAGTTCAGAAGTCATTATACAATCTGCAAAATAAGGATAGTGGCAAGCATAGCTTGGGAAAAAGTGACCAGAAGTACACAAACCAAGAGTAAATGTGGGATCACAGTCAACTATCCAAGGAGCAACAAGACACCTGCAGTTAAATCGAAAGCCTAAGAACGAAAGGAAAAGCGCAACATTCAGGCAAACCCTGGTACTTGGAATCGGGGAGGGAAACTGGAATGTATTCTTTACTCCACTCCTGAGTGGTGCTCCCTAAGACAAACCAGGCCAAACCAAGAAAACAGTGTAATTATGGCCACTGCTGACCAGAGGCTGCCTTAAGTATTGGCCAAAGGCCACCTGCCACTCAGTGATACTTTATACATGGTGCCTGAATCTCTGGTTAGGTCAGCTTATTTCACATAAATGGTTCTCCTTCTAGGTTCTAGCCTGTGTTCCAAAAGAGACAAAGTTCCAGTCACAAACCTGAATGGTACTAACCTTAACTAAACTGATTTGCTATGATAACCATAATGCTTTCGAGCTAAGTGAGTACTGCTGCTCTAACATAAATGATGCCACATTTAAGGCAGTTCTTGGGTAAGAGCAGACAGAATGAAGACAGTGACTGCATGCATATTGGTTCAAAAATACCAAAATATCATAACAAGAATACATCAAATGGTATATTTATAGCTGATTAAAGTTATGCTTACCTAAGCTTTTTTTTTGAGACAGAGTGTTACTATGTCACCCAGGCTGGAGTACAGTGACATGATCTCGGCTCACTGCAACCTCCACCTCCCAGGTTCAAGCGATCCTCCTGCTTCAGTCTCCCAAATAGCTGGGATTGTAGGCACACGCCACCATCCCCAGCTAATTTTGCAGAGATGGGTTTTATCATGTTGGCCAGGCTGGTCTCAAACTCCTGACCTCAAGTGATCCACCTGCCTCAGCTTCCCAAAGTGCTGGGATTATAGACATGAGCCACTGTGCCTGGCCTAAGGTAGATTTTTTTTACTCTGGAAAAGATAGTCTATTTTGCCACAAGTTTGAAGTCTGATTATGTAGTGAAATTGAGGAAATAAATGAGAATGGCTGGACCACAGGGGAATTTTATAGCCTCATCACACTAGGGGAGAAAACAGAATCTGCTAGCTGATGCCACTCTCCCCTCTGGCCTGATAGGCAAAAAGCCATCTCAGACACAGAGGAACTGCATTTTCTACTCTCCACTTCTCTATCATTTGAAAAAATGGTCATTGCACTGTTGCATGTAATAGCTGCAATTTGGTTACAAATCCATCAAAAGAGAACAGATGATACATATTATGATAAATTTATCCAATAGAATCCTATTTGCAAGAATGTGGTAGAATCATTTGGAACAATATGGAATGATTTTCAAGATACATTTTTAAGGGGATAAAGGCAAGTGTAAAACAATGGTTGTAGAACACTCTGAGGAAGAAGAAAGGAAACACACACATTCGTACTTACATAGGTGCAGTCTATTTTATAGAAGTAAACCTGAAAATTGGTAACTATAGCTGCCTTTGGGGAAAGAGACTGGGGACTGGGGATCCAGAGGTGGTAGAAAGACTTATTTTTCACTGTCCATCCTTTTTTATCATTTGAATTTTTTTTTTTTAAAGACAGAGTCTAGCTCTGTTGCCATCTTGGCTCAGGGCAAACTCTGCCTCCCAGGTTCAAGCAATTCTCCTGCCTCAGCCTCCCAAGTAGCTGGGATGACAGGTGTGTGCCACCACACCCAGCTAATTTTTGTACTTTTAGCAGAGGTGGAGTTTCGCCATTTTGGCCAGGCTGGTCTCGAACTCCTGACCTCAGGCTTCCTGTCTCGGCCTCTCAAAGTGTTAGGATTACAGGTGTGAGCCACCGCACCTGGCTCCATTTGAATTTATCATCTATTTAAACTACTTTAATAACAAAGGAAAAAGAAAAAATCTTATACATTTTAGCCACTATCTCATCCAGCCAATCAATGGAGATATAAAAAGTACTCTCTACTCACAGAAAAAGAGAAACAGCTGGTTATTAAGAAAGAATGGTAGATTTCTGGGGGCCTTTCCCTTTTAAAAAAATTTAATTTTGTTATTACACTAGTTTAACAGTAAAAGCCAGTGTAAACAAAAGACAACTAAACTAAACCAAAAAAACCCAAACACACAACTCACTGTCCAAAAGAGTGCTGATAATCCTGAGGGTTGGTGTCATGTGGGGAAAAGAGTCTCTGATTGCAGACTGTAGGGAAGTGAAGACTGTTGTTATGCCTGGCCAGGCTGGACTTCAGAGGCCTCTCCCAAAGAGGTCAAATGAAAACTGACCTGGCAATTCTGATTGCAGGAATCTGTCCTAATAGGATAAGCATGCAACGTACATACATATGATGTTCACTTGCAGAATTATTTATAACAGCAAAAGGGGGAAACAACCACATGTCTGATACTGAGGATTAAATTATGGGATGTGTCTCTACTACGTAAATGCTCCATAGTTATTGAAAAATTATGATCTTGCCCAATAACTGACACGCTGGAAAAATAAGCTGTTAACAATGGCTTTTTCTGTTGGAGGGATTAAAGGTAATTTAAACTTGTTTATAGCTTTCTGTCTTGTCTCCTGTTATATATTTATACATAAAAATAGGCTGGGCATGGTGGCTCATGCCTGTAATCCCAGCACTTTGGGAGGCAGCGGCAGGTGGATCACAAGGTTAAAAGTTCAAAACCAACCTGGCCAAGATGGTGAAACCTTGTCTATTAAAAATACCAAAAAAAAAAAAAAAAAAATACCTGGGCTTGGTGGTGGACACCTGTAATCCCAGCAACTTGGGAGGCTGAGGCAGAGAATCGCTTGAACCTGGGAGGCGGAGGTTGCAGTGAGCTGAGATCGTACCACCGCACTCCAGCCTGGACAACAGAAGGAGACTCTGTCTCAAAAAATAATTAAATAAATTAATTAATTAAAAACATAGATCTACGTCATTTAGGATTAGTAGCCTCAGCAAATAGTGCCGTGAGGGAAGAAAAATGTCACATTTCCCAGGGGACAGTGACAGCAGTTTCTTAAAATCTAACATGTTCTCTCTCTGCTGACTGCTATTGCCATTTATAAAAGCCACATTTTCTCAACACGATCTGGCCCTGCTATCCAACCGTGTGATTTAATCTAAATACCTCATTATGCCTATTTGCTAAAAATATGCTTGTAATATTAATTATCAGAATATAGTTTTAAGAGATGTTCACATTAGAGGAACAATCAAGTGGTATTAAATTAGGTCCTTAGGTGGCTTTTCAACGACATACTTTACTTTCTCCCAACTATCTTATTATTCCAAAATCAGTTAGATTCATTTCCTTATTTAGATAAGTGGTTCTCAATGGGGTTGGGGATGTGCAAGGTGGGTGGAGAGTGATTTGTCCTCCCCCAGAGGACATTCGGTAGCATCTGGAGACAATTTTGATTGTCAAGACTGGGGAGGAACTGCTGGCATCTAGTGGGTAGAGGCCACAGATGCTGTTAAACATCCTAACATGCACAGGACAGCCCCCAACAGCAAAGAGTCATCCTGCCCAAAATGTCAACAGTGCCAAGGTTGAGAGACTCCAATCTAGATGAAAATACAATAGAGAGAGATGAAAGGTACAGTCAATAGAACAGCACAAAATGCTCCGTCCCACCCCTTCACCCCAATCCTGCCACAGTCCAGCATTACATGAAGTCAATGTTGCAGAATAGCGTGGCCTCAAAACACCTTCATAAACACAGCCCATGTTCATGGGTCTTATTTAATTAATATATGCATTGATTGGGAGAAAAAAAGAAAAAGAGATGGAGTCTCACTCTCTCACCCAGGCTGCAGTGCAGTGGCGCAATCTCGGCTCACTGCAACCTCCGTCTCCTGGGTTCAAGTGATTCTCCTGCCTCAGCCTCCTGAGTAGCTGAGACTACAGGCCTGAGCCACTACACCCAGCTCATTTTTTATTTTTAGTAGAGACAGGGTTTCACCATGTCGGCCAGGCTGGTCTCGAACTCCTGACCTCAGGTGATCCGCCTGCCTTGGCCTCTCAAAGTGCTAGGATTACAGGCATGAGCCACCGCGTCCGGCCATGGGTCTTATTTTAAAATATTAATTCATCAGAGTTCTAAAGCAAATGGACAATAGTACAGATTAGCAGTTTAAAGATTTCTTTTAAACATGTCACTTTGAAACATACTCAAGATATTAAAGAGGTATATGCTGCTTCTAAAGGTCTGGCTTAGAAGCACACATTTCAGAACCACTATCTGGCTCGGCTTGGCCAACCAGGCAATGACTACATTAACAAGGTGGTTGCTAAGAAGCTTTCCCATTATATCTTTAATGATAGAATCTACCTATTGTGCAATTTCTTTTGTCTAAACAATCAGGGGTGCAGATTTAATTTAGTTAAGGCTGTAATACTCAAACCATAATACCAAAGCTTATTTTTTTTCCCCTATGGAAGGCATATTAATGCCTTCCAAAAGAAGGGTCACTAACCTAGGAAAAACATTTTATTTAAGTATGTCCATCAATGGCTATCGACATATAAATATTTATAGGTAATGCTGGAAGAGAATCAAGCTTCTTTTTATTTTAAGACAGTCTCGCTCTGTAGCCCAGGCTGGAATGCAGCAGCGCAATTTCAGCTTGCTGCAACCTTCATCTCCCAGGTTCAAATGATTCTCCTGTCTCAGCGTCCTGAGTAGCTGAGATTATAGGCATGCACCACCACATCCAGCACATTTTTGTATTTTTAGTATAGACAGGATTTCATCAAGTTGCTCAGGCTGGTCTCAAGCTCCTGGCCTCGAGTGACCCTCCTGCCTTGGCTTCCCAAAGTGCTTGGATTATAGGTGTGAGCCACAACATCCAGCAAAACCGAGCTTTTTCAGTAAAACACTTTTATTCTTAGGTTTGGACCACATGACATAACACTGCCTTGGAAGATGTATCATGTTTATCTTGAAATGAGTAGACACTTATGTGTGTTTTGTGAGGAACTAGTGAGATCAATGTTCAAATCCTAAGTTTCATCGATACTTAGCATATTTGTTTTCCCTAGTTTAGGTAAAAGTTAAAGCTTCTTTTAATCAATAAAAGCTATAGTTTTAAAATGCTACTGCAACACAAAGGCTGCTTTGAGCTAAGAAAAACACATACTTTGGTTTGCTGAGTCTACACAAACCAAAGTGGATACCTTCAAAGTCATCTGTGAGAAATTTCTAACTTGTTATGAGAGAAAAAGCTACTTTTCTAATTGTACTTCCCCCTCCTCTCCTCCAATAATAGGAAAAATCTGAACCCCCTCCAAAATTGAAGGAAACATGGAGGACTACCCTCTGTTGGGATGGGGGACCAAGAAACCAAGCACAGACAGAAGAGAAAGCCACATGAAGCATGGAGCCTATATTGCACATCAGAACATCTTCAGATAAAGACTAGAACCTGCATCATGTACCCATGCCTGCCTGCTGTGAAGCCAGAACTCACACCCACCAAACCACTCAGAGATGAGTTTAGGTCACCACAGGGAGGAATGTGGATGGCTGTGTCTTCTATCAACCAAAGAGGCTCAGGGTAGTCACAAAAAAACAGTATCAGCTTTTAAAGCCCATCATGGCTTTGCCAGCATATCTTGCTGACCCCACCAGCCCTTGCTCAGTTCTGCTTGTATTAGGTTGATACAAAAGTAACTGTGGCTTTTGCCATTACTTTCATTAATACGACTCATCTTCCCTGATCTTGACAGCTTTGCCACAAGTGACTTAGAAGACATACTTCCAGCATCTTGACAGCTTTGCCACAAGTGACTTAGAAGACAGGCAGTTTTTTCTAGACTATTTAGTGGACAAGCTGCTGGAGGTTCTCGCTTGTCTAAGTAGGAAGCCAGAGGAAAATTCTGGAGTCCAATCTCCACCCAGCCTCAACAGGTCTTTACCTTTGAGAGACAAAGGCAGCACTACTGACTTCTAGTACTGACTATCAGTTCCTTAGCAGGATGTTAGGAAGAAAGATGAAATTGGCACCACAGCCCTAAGGACAGAGAGATGCCCTAAGTCAATGCCAAGTCATGATCATGGCCCACAGGTCTGTACCTGCAACCCCTGCTGGACTAGGACCACTTTCAAGCCTGTGCAAAATATTATGGGATGTCAATGCTCAGTGGGCTCAGTTCTCAGAAGTACTCACCTTCAGGACCGGCATAGCTGCTCGACAGCGGGCAGTCCTACTGTTTTTGAGGAAGTGAGATTCATCCTGAAAAGAAGCAGCCACATAAGTGAACAAGGTCCAATCCTGAGTGAACAGAAATAGGGGCCATTTTAGGCTTGACCCTGGTGTGGCAAGTACAAGGTGGACACTCCCTTAGCACTTTCTCATTCAAGGAGACGGCTCAGTGGGCATAGGTCAGGACCCAGGGTTCCGGTGGCAGTTTCTCTACTGCGTTCTGAGCAAGTTGCTTTATTTCTCTGAGGACAATTTTCCATCTATAAGGTGGGATTCATGAATCCCTGTCCCGCCCATCTCAGAGGCTGCTCAAATAAACCACAAGAAGGTGGTTTGCTGCATGGTAATAGTGGCCCCTGCTTTGATGCAAAGCTCTAAGGTGTCCAGCCACTTCCCTCAGGGACTCAGGGTGCAGAAAGGATGCCAGACTTACTGACAGTCGATCGGGCTACGTTATCAGCACCGTCACTGAGGCGGGTGTAGACAAAGTGCTGGGGAAACTGAGAAATGGGAAGAAAATGTGATTCCCATCCTCAAGGGGCTGTTATGTTTAGAACATGAAGTCTGATTAATCACTCTGCCTCTGTGCATAAGCAAATATATATATATAGTTTGTTTTTCTTTATTCTATTTTCTTTTTGTTGCATAAGCAAATATAGAGTTTATCATATCTTCTAAAGCCAAATGTGTAACTAATACAGGAGTATTTGAGTGGAAACTTTCTAGTTTGGTACAGAGTCAAATTCCTTGCTGTGTGGCTCTGAGGAACTACCTCTCTGTAATGCCAGTTTTGCTATTCGTAAAATGGGTATCATAGTTCCTTATGTATTAGGTTGCTGTGAGTCTTAAATGAGCCAACACAGGTAAAGTCCTTAGAACAGCCCTGCCACGCAGTGAGCACTCAATGGTATCAGCCCTCCTATAGCTGGGATACCAGTGAGACCCCAACTCTGTCCTTAAAGATGACCTATAAGAAATCCCCTATTCCAGCTCAGCTACCATGAGCAAAAAGGGCCTCAAAATCACAACAGAGGGGAGTGTGACATAACCCTGAAATGTCAAGACAGTATCTTATCCAGAAAGCTGGAGTATTACAGTCATATGCCTTTCTGATGAGGAGCTCTCATGCAGTCAAGAAAAAGGTATATTTATGGAGAAAAAATACAGAAAGTGTGGAGGATACAGAAGAGAATGGGCCCTTTCAACCAATGGGTAAAAATGTGCCAATATTGGAACAAATGACAAAGAATGGCTTGAAACCGAAGCCTCTTCTGAGAAGTGTGACATTTCAGAGCCATTACTCTATTCTTTCCTACATTTCTCTGAAAGCAAGAGGACAGAACTCTTACTTAACTGAAGAACAAACCAACAATGGTGGTAAGTGGCTTGCCAAAAATCATACGGCAGGTTAAGTGACAGACCGAGAGGAAAACATGAATTCTGAAGGCAGATGCAACCCAGCTTTAATCAATAACCTCCAGCTTGCTAGCTTCATACCTATGGGCAAATCATGCACCCACTCTTGTTGCCAGTTTCATCAGCTGTGAAATGGATAATTCACAAGGATAAAAGATAAAGCCTGCTCGGGGGCGACGGGGAAAATTGACGATCATATGTCAGTACCTCACACAAGGCAACACTCAAGAAATGAAAGGATTATTCTTCCCACACACTCTAGAGCCATCACCATCATCCTGGGAAACTTCTTTCAAGGTTTTCATTTCACATGTATGCTGACATCTCTTCAAAGCTACACTTGAATTTGTGCCAAACCAGAAATGACTCCCTCTAGGACTCATCACCTATATCACTTTACAAAACTATCAAACACTCAAGTTTGCTTATGCTAAGAACACAGTGTGGTTCTCATGTCCAAAGCATAATAATAGATCCCCTGAGGTCAGTAATGGTATCTTCTCCTTACCTTCTCTAAGCTCCCCCAATATTTGTGTGAGCTATGTAAATATACTGAGTACTGACAGAGATGGCTGGGTAGGTCTGTTTAGACTTTCCTTAGGAAGTATGCGAGGAGTTAAAAGTAGGAAAGCCTGCAATTGAAAGACGTGTTGTCAAATCTGGAAGCAGGTCCAGTAAGACCTTCTTTAAAAAACAATTAGAGGCTGGGTGAGGTGGCTCACGCCTGCAATTCCAGTACTTTGGGAGGTCAAGGCGGGTAGATCACCTGAGGTGAGGAGCTTGGCCAACATGATGAAATCCCGTCTCTACTAAACCTACCAAAATTAGCCGGGTGTGGTGGTGGGCATGTGTAATCCCAGCTACTCGGGAGGCTTAGGCAGGAGAACTGCTTGAACCCAGGAGGCAGAGGTTGCAGTGAGCCAAGATTGTGCCACTATACTCCAGCCTGGGTGATAAGAGTGAAACTCCATCTCAAAGAAGAAGAAACAGTTAGAGTAAAAAGTGCTTTTGTGGGGTGGGGTGTAACTTCACACTGGCTGGAAGAAAATTCAATTGTTTCAATAAGATGGCATCAGATGCAGGCACACCCCCTTGCCATCCAGGTTGTAGTCTCCAGAATGCCCGGTGGCCTGGGGTCCATATGATGGCCTCCATGACTCATACTGGGAAAGAGATGGGCTAGAAACCCCCAGCAAAGACTGATTCAATCACAATTTCAAAAAAAAGCTCCCTAGGAGAGTCTAGTATGTAGCCAGAGTTGAAAATGTCTATTTGAGGGGAATGAATTGGCAGTTCCCCACAAAATAAAGACAGTGATTTCTATTCTTCTAGAAACCAAATGGGGCTCAAGGAGATTACAGACATGAAAGTTCTCAGAGCTTTTGCAAAGAAAGTTTCCAGAGAGATAAAGCAGTTAAAGACTTGGTCAAGTCTCTTACAATGATGACAACTTTAAAAGGGGTTTTTAGCTGTTTCTCCAACTTGCTAAGAAGGTCAAAGCTGACAATGTTGACCAGGCCAGCTGTGAGGCGGTCCTTCCCAGTCACCACGACGTTGATGCAGTCTGGGCTCAGAGACGGCAGCCACTGAAGGAAGGCCTGCAGATGACAGGAGGGAACAAAGCTACAATGACTGCCCAGCACAGCAGCTGTTGGTTGTGACAGCAGCACTCTCATGCCCACGAACAGTCATCACCTCTATCTTCCTCTCACCCACTTGCGCCCCTTCACTCGCCACTGACAGAACACTCCTCCCCTTTTTTTTTTTTTTTTTTAGTTAGGGGGCTAAGAACGGTGGCTCATGCCTGTCATCCCGACACTTTGGGAAGCTGAGGTGGGCAGATCACCTGAGGTTGCCAGTTCAAGACCAGCCTGACCAACATGGTGAAACCCCATTTCTACTAAAAATACAAAATTAGCTGGGTGTGGAGGCGCATGCCTGTAATCCCAGCTACTCGGGAGGCTGAGGCAGGAGAATCACTTGAACTCGGAAGGCGGAGGTTGTGGTGAGCCAAGATGGCGCCATTGCACTCCAGCCTGGGCAACAAGAGCAAAAGCTCGGACCTCAAAAAAAAAAAAAAAGAGTTGGGTTGGCCTCACTTTGTTGCCCAGGCTGGAGTACAGTGGCACCATCACAGCTTACTGCAGCCTCAAACTCCTAGGCTCAAGTGATCCTCCCACCTTAGCCTCCCAAGTTGCTGGGACTACAGGTGCACACCACCATGCCCCGCTAATTACTTTCTTCCTTTTTTTTTTTTTTTTTTTTAAAAAAAGAGATGGGTCTCGGTATGTTGCTCAGACTGGTCTTGCTCTACTGGCCTCAAGCGATCCTCCTGCCTCAGCTTCCCAAGTTGCTGAGATGACAGGCGTGAACCACCGTGCCTGGCTATCTCCCTGCCTTTGTCAGCAGTCACATTATGGTATGTGGGTTTCATCTCTGTGATCTCTAACTAGATGGCAAGTTTCTGTAGAGAAAGAATAAGACTTTTTAAGAGGAATTTTACAAAGGACTTAGCAGAGCCCGGTATACTGGAGGCAAATCATAAATGTTTATTGATGATGATGAGACTATTTATGTCAATATTTCTACAATCCACCTTCTCTCTCTGGCAATCTGAGCAACTCAGACATACCCAAGCATTAGGGTGCTCACGTTCTCCACCTGGGCTGACACTGCTCTATACAGGGAGTGCTGGCCTTTTCTCTAACCTCAGACCTGCTGGGCACCATCTGGCTGAATCTTCCTAGAATTTCTGAGGGTACTGTGGGAACCTAACACACACAAAACATGTACTGAAGATTACTTTCTACAGGCACCAGCAGAATTTAGGTCACAAGGCTTAGGAGGCCAAGCCAGGAAGATCACTTTTGCTCAGGAGTTCAAGACCAGCCTGGGCAGCATAATGTGACCCTGTCTCATTTTTTTAAAAAAATTAAAATTAAAAAAAAGATTTCAGATCACTGGGACAGAAAAAGAACGAGGTATTGTTTTGGTGCACATGTTTTAGGTTTTTTTTTTTTTTTTTTTTGCCATGTCTTACAGTCAGAACAGCATGTCTGGGCCTTGGCCTGACTGGCAGCAGGAGGAGCTGCCTTTTATGCATGAGTGGCTCATGGAGGCCTCAGGAAGAAGCTCCAGGCTGACATCAGAAGCATAAAGCTAGAAAAAGCTATGGATGATGGACTAGGTCTTCCTTCTTCACTGAGTTTGTTCACAAGGCTTATTATTCATTTCACAAAACCACTCTGATGCCTGGATTTACAGTAGAAAAAGCTCAAGGGTAAGTGATATAGGGCTCTTGTCAGGCTCTGCATCTGTAAAGTTACCTGGCAGACGGTGAACATCATACCCACTCCCCCCTCTAGAGAGTGCAAAATCCCTGAGTCAGGAAGTCAGGAGATGCCACATCAAGATCCTGCAGAATTCCTGTTAACAGTAAAACAGTAAGTATACTGCTTAACCTCTGAGATTCCATTTTCTCATCTACAAAAGGGGTTACTATCTATTGTACCTACTGCATAGGACTGTCATGGGATTGAGGGAAATATAGGAGGTGAAAATATTTTGAAAATTAAGTGTGGGCCAGGCACAGTGGCCCATGCCTGTAATCCCAGCACTTTGGGAGGCCAAGACAGATGGATCACTTGAACCCAGGAGTTCGAGACCAGCCTGGGCCACATGGTAAAACCTCATCTCTACAAAAAGTACAAAAATTAGCCAGGCTAATAACCCAGTATCAAAACAAACAGATAAAATTTTTACAAAACAATAAAAAAGAAAATTAAGTGTGGTACAGATGAAAGGTATTTTTAGCAGGGCACAGAAGTCCCGGAAGCGCCTGCTGACAGACGAACCCAAGTCTCTAAGCTGGTTTCTCCTTGGCTTTCTTCCTTCAAGGTGTAACCTGATGTGAATCCAGAAAACCCCCCACCTGGCCTCCAGTGGCATCTCATCTCTCTTCCTGCCCTTTGCCTTAACTTGAGACAGGACCCGTAAAGATCCCTAGGTCCTGTCTGCAAACCATTATTTTATAACTCTAACACTGAAGAACACTTTCTCTGTGAAGACTGCAATTTGAAGACCATTAACCTGCTCCCAGGTGAAGCGCACGGAGGACGGCACCACCACCAGGAGTGGCCACTCCTTCCGATAAAAGGCTGCGATGCAGATGGCTTGGATGGTCTTCCCCAGGCCCATGTCGTCAGCAAGCAGTAGGCGGCCTCCTTTGGCTATGGCGAAACTGAAGGCAGACAAGGTGAGGACGGCAGCACGGCACGTTTCCCAGGGCATGAGTCAATCTGCCCTCACGTCCGGTTGGGTCAGCACTGCTGGGTGGAGGCCGCCACACTGGCCAGCCCAGGCCCAGGCCACAGCAGACTTGCTCCCCAGAAGGGAAGGACATGAGCCAAATAGGGAGTAGAATAAAAAAGAGAGAGTGAGAAAGCCCAAAAAGGAAAAATGTGGAATGTGATCGAAAGGTAGAGAGAAGATCTGGAAGATGATTAGGTTATGGAGGCCAAGGAAGGAAGTTTCCAGTGAGAGGAGTCACCTCGGCCCACTGCAGGCAGGGCCCAGGGGACGTGTATAGAGGTCAGTCGTGGGAGTCCATGACTAGCACTCAGGAGGGCATGCTTACTCCAGAGCCTGCTTTGCAAGGAAGTAAAGGGCCAGGCACAGTGGCTCATGCCTGTAATCCCAGCACCTTGGGAGGCCAAGGTGGGTGTATCACTTGATGTCAGGAATTTGACACCAGCCTGACCAACATGGTGAAACCCTGCCTCTACGAAAAATACAAAATTAGCTGGGCATGGTGGTGCATGCCTGTAATCCCAGCTACTCGGGAGACTGAGGCAGGAGAATTGCTTGAACCAAGGAGACAGGTTGCAGTGAGCCGAGATCACACCCCTGCACTCCAGTCTGGGCAACAAAAGGGAAACTCCAACTCCAAAAGAAAAAAGAAAGAAAGGAAAGAAGAAAGAGCTGATGGGATGAAAAGAAGGCTTTCTGAAGATCAGAGAGCACTCAGTATGCTTAAAGGCAGAGAAAGGGGCTGGCAAAGATGCTGGAGGCGAGGAGAGGCAGAGAAAAGGATGGAAGGAAGAGTGTTTGTCCAAAAGGGAACACCAACCTCAGCATCAAGTTTTTCTTTTTCCTTTTTTTTTTTTTTTTGAGACAGAGTTTCGCTCTTGTTGTCCAGGCTGGAGAGCAAAGGCACAGCCTCAGCTCACTGCAACCTCCGCCTCCTGAGTTCAGGTGAGTCTCCTGCCTCAGTCTCCCAAGTAGCTGGGATTACAGGCATGCATTACCACATCCAGCTACTTTTGTATTTTTAGTAGAGATGGAGCTTCTCCATGTTGGTCAGGCTGGTCTTGAAGTCGCCACCTCAGGTGATCCGCCCACCTCGGTTTCCCAAAGTGCCAGGATTACAGGCGTGAGCCACCGCGGCTTATTATATGGCAGTCTCTAGGACCCTAAGGCCCTTAAATACAGCATCTCTTGCTAATAGTTCATGAATAAGAGTGTATTCCACTATTTCAGAGCCAGACTGGCTGGGGTTGGAGTCCCAGTTCCATCACTCAGCAGCTGTACACCTTCATGCACATGATTTAACCTCCCTATGCCTCAACTCCCTCAGCAGTAAGAAGGAAGTAATAACAGCACCTATCTCATGGAGCTGTGGGAGGGTTAATAAAGCTAATATTGAAAACAATGCTTGGCAACATCATAAGCGCTAAGGAAGTGCTTCTATCATAACTACTATTCCACAAAAAGAAAAAGAATCAAAACACAAACAGTCAAAATGACTTGCTCGTGTCACATGATGAAACAGTGAAAAGCTAAAAGGATCCCAAGTGCCAGATGTCTGGTCCTCTGTGCCAAATACTAGTCTTCTTTCATCTAATCCCTGAAAAATAGATCATTTGCTCAGAATCCTGATAATAAGCTGCTGGAGTAGCTCTTTCTCTTTCCTTCTCACCCAGTGAAAACAGAGAATGTCACCTCTTCTAATCAGCAGCTAGCAGGGCTGACAAGAAGTCCAGGCTGCACTTGGCCTTTTGGAATTGCCTGGAAACACAGTTTCCAAAGATGGAAAACTGGGCAGCAAATCCCCAGGCATCCCGAGGCCAGTAGCGTGTGGGGACAGCAGGCATCCTGGCACGGCACTCTTCTGTCCTCCCTGCAGCCTGGCAGAGGAGGCAGCCTCTCCCAAAGGCCCTGCTTTGGCGGCCTCACCCTCTGCTGGGGTGGCATGGAGCCGAGCGGTGGGCTGTCTTACCTCTCCAGAACAGGCGCAGCCTCCTCCCTGCACACCCACCTCTATGAAATCTCCTGGACCATTTCTGGGATCAACCCACAACACAGACAGATGGGGGGAGGGCAGGTGTGAAAAGATGTATTTTTTACCTCACTTTCTGATTTACAAAATTGGTGGCCAGCGAGGACAGGCAGTACCTAAGCAACGGAATCCATGGAGAGCCTCACGCCCTTTGAGCATCTTTTGTTTCAGCCTCCTCAGCTTTACCATCTATAATTTCCAGAAGTTTGGTCTATCTGCATCCTTAGAGCAGAATGGAACCCCTAAGTTTCACATTCTCTCCTTTTTCCCCTGCCTAGAGGGAACCCAAGTAAAGAACAAAGTGGCCAAAAAATGACAACAAAGACAGAAAAAAGCCTGGATAACAGAGGAACAATAACATAATTAAACATCATCTCCTCTACAGGGTAGTTGAATATAATAGGGAAAAAAATGCCATACTCAGAAACTGATCAATCAGAAAACACAGATTTAAGCCCCAATTCCACTTTTGGCAGCTGAATAACTTTAGGCAACTTTCTTTCTGAGCCTTGACTCATTTTCCTGCTAAAGAGGGCTGCTTGGATATTAGAAGATGCCAATATTTCTAAGAGATTTTGCTCTATAAATTAAAGGGTGTGTTCAATTGCAGTTCTTACATTAACAAAGACAAAACAAAACATGGAATTGCCAGCCCTCCTCCCCCAGTACCAAGCCCCCACCTCTAGAGTACGAAAGTTAAAATCTGGGTTTAATTTGAAAATTCTGAAGAAAGATTATAAGTACTGTTAGCAGCTTCAGAGCCACAGAGGAAGAAACAGATGTGCCCTGGGGCACCTCATATACAGAGCCTCTCTCAGGGGTAGTGGAGTAACTGGTAAGACCAGTACCCACCATGCGGGCCCAAGGATGGCTAACAGAGCCTCAAAGAACTTGGATGCTGAAGGCAGGGGCTGCCAGTGGGAGGAGCTGGGCAACCTCTACTGCAGCTTTAATGAAGAGGCCCAGAGGAAGAAAGATGAAAGGAAAAAACCGTCCTGAGCTTGGTTAAAACAAGACCCAAAGGACATCTCACCAGATGGAGGAATGAAATGGGAAAGCCAGAGGAGTTTTGCAGCATGTGCTATTTAAGAAAGATGAAAGAAAATGAAGAAAAGAATAGGGGGAAGGGCTGGGGCCAGGGGAATGTAATCAAGTACGTTGTGCCCAAACGGCACTCTGAGACCCAAATCCTGCCAGAGACGGTAGCCAAGCTTTCGCCAAAATACCACAATCAGGCTTCAAGCAGGCAGGCTGCCATAGTTTGTCAGTGCCATTGATAATTTAGGTTCCTTCCGTTGCACAGGGCTCTATGTCCAACTACAGTGTCTAATAACGCTTCTTATTTCTAGACAGACTATCAAGACTTGCTCTTTCTTCTTGAATTACCCAAGAGAAGCCTAGTTCAAACCTGGCATTTTGCTTCTCCCAAGAAACTCTGGGGAAAAAAGGAAAGATCAGGGTGTAGGTTTATCTTTTTTCTTCCTCTAATAAGAGCACCTTGACCTTCTTTTGGAGAACTGCCCCCTCCCACTTTCAGTCCAAGTAACTTAGGTAGGTAGGCCTCACCTTCTGGTTCTAGGGATGGGCCTGTCACCAAGTCTGATCAACAAGACCTCAAGCCTCCAAGGCTGCAGTGACTGGCTCCAACATTGGGACCAGACTTAAGCCATTGCAGTGTTAGCCCCACTAGGGAAGAGCTGCTTCTGTGCATTGCTAAGCTGAGGATGCAAGCTGGAAGCCCCCGGCAGCCCGAGCTGCTACACTTGAGGAACACCTGGTTAGGAACAAAGCAAACTAAACAGAAAGCAGATTGAGAGAAGTACAGCAGCCTGATGAGATCTTTAGAGATGCTGGATTTTCTCTTACAGGCACTAAGAAATCTCTTTCCTTAAGCTAGCTTGAATTGGGTTTCTGCAGACGTGCAATTCAGGGTCCTGATTAACCCATGGAATCTGAAATCAATGGTTACAATAAGGCTTTGGTAACAGCACACCTGGCTGTTTAATGCCTAGACTCGTCTAAATTTTCATGTATCCATGGAAAATAAAAGTTCATAAAAGAGGAAGCATCTGGACGAGGTCTGTGGTGAACAATGAAATTTGAGCAAGAGAGGAAGAGAAAGGAAGATCAAGAACCTACTTGACTCCAGCTCTCTGAAAGGGCATCAGATTAGACACGAGCTTGGGGTCCACTTCAGAAAGGTCTGCCTCTGGGACATCTGGTGTGAGACTGAGAGATGTCTTCTTGAGCTGAGAAGCAAACGCCAGGGTGAGAGTTGTGGGCAGAGGATCCAGCTGAACCTGTGGGAGGCAGCGTGCCTTTGTAACTGGAAAGAAGAACAGAAGCATATGAGCTGGAGTGTTCATGACCAAAAGATTTGGAGAAAGAGGAGCTTTGGGATATACATGTATTTCCGTCTAATGATGCCAGTCCTGGGTCCCTATATAATGCATGGAAAAATCTCTTCTAGTCAGGACCATTAACCCAAGTGTGAAAAATAAATTACTTGGGATTTACAAGGAAATGAAAGCAAATTAATTGCACTGACCTTGCTTTTTGAACAATGTAATCTCACCTGATTTTAAACTTTAAAAAAGAGGGGGGGAAAAACCCCTTTATTCAATAGAGAAACAGAAAAAAACCAGAGAGAAAAATAAAACACATAATTCTAGGGAGAAGGAAGTGAATTACAAATTTAAAATGTGGAGAAAAAATGACAGACCTAGAGACCCCAGCAGTGGAATTATCGTTAAACCACTAACCACAGCCTGCTGTCCTGTGGGCTGTCACTTTCAGGATGTTCTTCCCTTTTATCATTTTCCTTTGAAAAGTCTAATGAGAAAAGTAGCCATTATTTACAGGTCATTAATTGCTCTTTATCCTTTACTTTTTCAAGGGCACCCTGGGAGCCAGAGTAACCCATCAAGAGGCTAATTGTCCTCAGGTATCCAGTAAAGGAAACTACAAAGAGAAACTGGGTATTATTTTACTTCTATCCAACATTATTTGAAATTCCGAGGTTGTCTATTGCATATGGTCATGTGTGATATGTTTTCTTAATACCCTCATGAGTGATTCCAAAAGTCTTTTGCCACAACCATCAACTGGTTACCACTGTAAATACTGATGTGGACACACAGGGCTGAGCCATCTACTGCTACCTCCAACTGCTTTGTATTTTCAATATATTTAAGTCCATTTCTCTCCTCCACTAAATATAAGTACCAGTTATTTCTGGAAACAGTTTCCACAAAAAGAATCACCATGAGAGGAAATTAGGTAAGGTTGATGGCTTTAATACAAAATAGACTGTCCATATTGACGCAGAAATACATTTTATACCTCCAAATTAAATCTAAGCATACTGATTTCTGCACACTTCAGGAGGCTGAGCACTCCATGTACTTTCAGAAATCATTTTCATTTTAATGCTAGTGATCTTCAGAACTCAAACACCTGATGAAAGCTAAGAAAGGGCTGATGAACTGGCTGGTAGAAAATGCAGTGCTTTGTAAGCATTATGTTCCTTCATCCATTTAAGAGGAATAAAACTAACATCTACCACGTCTCCTACCAACTACCGTCTCCAAAATCCTATGCTGCTAGTTCAGCCATCTCAGGGTTTCTGAGAAGGCCACCATTCCCTGTCAATGACTGTCTCTACTGTCCTTTCCCTGGTACTAGGAGATGACAGACGTGCTGTCTGGCTTCGTGAGTCATCTAGAAGTCATTTCTGTAAAATAGCTCTTTGGCAGAATGCTACTAGCCACATAGCAGAGATGCTAATGTTTTCAAATAGCAGCTGACAAGACAAGACTGTTGAGAACCCTTTTGGACTGACAGCAAGGGGAAAACAAAAGGCCTTATGCCAATTTCACTGGGGGCAAAAGTCCTGAGTCACTTAGAAAAGAGAGAGGAGGAAAGCTTAGATTCTCCTTACTAGAGAAAATAGCTCCCACTGCTTCTTCAGTGAGCATTCACATACTCAGGTCTTATTGTCATTTCTCCATTAGTTTCCTGTGCACATGTTTATTAGCTCAGGGTCAAGGATCTAATTTCACTCATAAAAAAGGAGAGCACAGGGTGAGGGGAGAGGTGTGTATTCCCTAGGTTCACAGTACTGGCAGTGAAATCGGAACTCAATTGGAACCAGGCTATAATCTCACGGCTTTCCCTCCCCAGCTTCTTAGTTTAGATGGCTTCTAAATTTCGTAATGGGTCAGGTTACAAAGGTAGATGGCAATTTTAGTCTTATTTCTGTCAATGACTGTCACTGACTTTACTATGATCCTGTAATGCTCCCAGTAAGGAAAGCCATTGTTTCCTTTCTCTGGGCCCAACCTTTTCCCAGTCTATGAAATAGGAAGATGAGTCTTATCTTTCATGAAACATTGTCATGATGGGATAGCATGTAAAAACTCTAAATCTAGAATCTTCACTCAAGATCCATGGAATCACTTTTATCAAGTGCAAAATCTTATTTGGGGACATTATGTACATTTTTTTCTGGGTGAAAAATCCATTAATTTCATCAGATATTTCAAGGAGTCTATTGTCTGCAAAAGATCAGGAACCACTATATAATGCCATGTGAGTCATAGTCATGGTTTTTCAACACTACATTTGTCTACTAATGCTGTTAAGTGTCCTGCTTTTTGTTGTTCCATAAGTCACAGACTATAACTAACATATTTGTGTTTCTTGGATGAAAGACAAAGGGGAGAAGGAAAGAACTCACTTCTATTTCTCATCAAAAATTCAGCTTTTGTGGTTGGGAGTGATGGCCCATGCCTGTAATCCCAGTACTTTGGGAGGCCAAGGTGGGAGGATCACTTGAGGCCAGGAGTTCCAGACCAGCCTGGCCAACATGGCAAAATCCCATCTCTACTAAAAATAGAAAAATTAGCTGGGCATGGTGATGTGTACGTATAATTCCAGCTGATAACAGCAGGGAGCAGACAACTTCCTAGGCAGACAAGGGTGGGTCCCCAGTGAAACCCAACCTTCAAGCCAAAGACAGACTTAAACCTGAAAACCGGGCTGCCAGTTAGTTCCAGGTTGAGTCCACAACCCAGCAAGAAAACTTCCTCGATGACTTTTAGCCAATCGAATGGTGCTTTTTCCAGACCCACCCATGGACCAACCAGCACACATGCCCCCATTCCGAGCCCATAAAAACCCTGGACTCAGCCACATGTTAGAACTACCCATTTCAGGTCCCCTCTTGACTGAGAGCTGTTCTGTTGCTCAGTAAAATCCTTCTTCTCTGCCTTGCTCACTCTCCAGTTGTCCATGTAACCTCATTCTTCTTGGATGTGGGACAAGAATCTGGGACCTGCTGAATGGTGAGTGAGAAAAGGGCTGTAACACATTCCTGGTCTGCTTGCCAAGCTACGGGCAGCGACATGCTCCTGACTGCCAGACCACAGGAGTGAAGAACAGCAACCTTTCTGGGGGCCCAGATCTCAGGACTCCCTGAGCCAGAGCTGTGACATGCTGTAACACCCCCTCAGGGCTTCACAGTTGCTGGTATTTTCAAGTTTTTGGGCGCCAGCACATTCCCATCTTCCAGACGCTGGTACCCAAGGCAGAAGCTGTTTGTGGTATGCCCAGTCTAGCTGCAGCCTCACATGGAGCTGGTGCCTGTGCCAGAGTCTGGAGCTGCCTCCTCCACTGCAGCAGCTGGCACACCTGGCTGTGTGCTGTGGCCAGATCCTACACTCTCTCACTCACACACCCTCCACTGCTCCATGCCTAGCTCCCCCTTGGTGGGTGTGGGATCAGGACTGGTAGCATGAGCCAAATGCAGTCTGCCAGGCTGAGTGGGCAGAGCAGGCCCAGCAGCAAGCCCAGCTGGCAAATCAGCACCAAAAGGATCCTGTGTAACAGCTACTTGGGAGGCTGAGGCACAACAGTCGCTTGAGCCTGGGAGGCAGAGGTTGTAGTGAGCCAAGATCCCACCACTGCACTCCAGCCTGCCTGACAGTGAGACCCTGTCTCAAAAAGAAAAAACATATTCAGCTTTTGCCAAATAATTCCCTCTATTTTATTTATTTATTTTGAGTTGGAGTCTTGCTCTGTCGCCCAGGCTGGAGTGCGGTGGCACAATCTCGGCTCACTGCAACCTCTGCCTCCCAGGTTCAAATGATTCTCCTGCCTCGGCCTCCAAAGTAGCTGGGACTACAGGTGTATGCCACCACGTCCAGCTAATTTTTTGTACTTTTAGTAAAGACAGGGTTTCACCATGTTAGCCAGGATGGTCTCGATCTCCTGACTTCGTGATCTGTCTGCCTTGGCCTCCAAAAGTGCTGGGATTACAGGCATGAGCCACCATATCCAGCCTTAAATAATTCCCTCTAAATCACAAGTTCCAAATAGCAACAGCCAGAGAGTCTCAAGATCAATGTGAGCCATCCTTTCTGCTTCAGCCAGCATTTACTAAGTTATCACCTCATATTCAAACCTAATCTTGTAGTTCACAGCAAGTTTTGCTCAAGGAACCAAAGGCACTTCCTTTATGTTTAATTCCTATGTCAGTAGAGCTGATAGAGATTAAAGACCACCCCTTTTTTTTAACTAAAGGGACAATGGGACCCAGAATGTTGAATTATTTACCTAATGTCACACAGTAAGTCACGTAAGGAGACAAAAGGAAGGAACCCAGCTTTTCCCTCTTCATTGAAGCCCTAGCCTGCCAGGTAAGATGGCCAATGACTCACGGCTCTCAGGGTTGGCTCATGTCTGTCTTGGCCTGACTGGTTCCCATAAATGACTCCTTCCTCAGTCTGGGAAGCCCAGTAGGCCCTCAGGATTGGGAGTAAAGCAGAAGAACATAAGCCATGTCAGCTGTAAACCCAAAGCAGAATTGTACACCAGATAGATATGACCATATTTCCTTGTTCCAGGCATATTAGAATTTATTGCCCCATCTAAGGAAAGCACAGAGAAGAAAAACGGTAAACACAAATTGGCTTCTTCTTCTTGTACTTATGCTCTCTGTACACAAATCCCCTTTCCTTGGTCAGTCCCTAAGTGCTTGTTAAAATGCCTAAGTCCCTGGCCTTGAAGCCTGCCTTGGACAGAACTCGATTATGAAGTCCATTCCCAGCGAGACTCTCCTACCTTTCTTGAGCATCCAGTTCTAGAAATACACTGGGAGCCTATTCTTAGGAGTAATCTATGGTCACTTCCACCTAAGCTAAGCAATCCCAGCTCACTTCTGATGCCAAAGTCTATGTACCCGTGCTTCTAATACTTCTATGACAGCAGGAAGGTTTCACAGGCCTAGGGAATTTCACTACTACCATCTCACCCTTACAGCAGAAGAGGCCCGGCATTTGTTTGAGCTGTCATAAAGCCACCACCTCAGTGGATGCAGACAAGACTGCACCCTTACCTTTACTTACCCTGTACTCAAGCATCCCACCACAGCAGACAGAGGAGAATATTCTTCAAAAATACCCAAATTTAAGGTGAATTATTAAAGCTTAACAATAGCATGATATAAAACAAGTAAGGAAGGCTTCTCACTTAGTTTATTGTGCTCTTCCAAGAGAAAGCTCCACTTCCTGGTCTTGACATCTGCAATGATAAGAAATAAATAAGCAAATAGGATACCCTGCTCTCCTGCTACATGATCACACTTACTCATTTATTCCTTGGCTTCATAAACTTCCATTAAGCTTGGACAATGTAGCAGCTGGTCCTGTACTTAGCACTGGGGATACAGAAATTAGGAGAGTCCTTTCCCTGGAGGCTTCCCCAATGTACTGGGAGGAGAGATAAGCAGAGACGCTGACAACACTAGGTTGCAAGGGTTGTGATAAAAGGTGCCTGTACAGGATACATGGCTGAGGAGGGGCTAGCAGGTCAGAAACACTTTGAATGACAGGGCTACTAACTGTAGCTCACACCTCAGCAGCATTCACGTTCAGCCCGGCACTGTGCCAAGACTCAGTAGCACCATCTCATCTGTCCCTCCCAAGTCTGTAAGTCTCTGTTTGAATAATGAGCCACCACTGGGCAGAAAGATGCTCACCTTTGTTAGTTAATATTGTGTGTAATTTATACTACACTATGCTAATTATCAGATGATGTAATAATCACACTAACAATAATTCATAATAACTGGCTTTTTGGGGTGCTCACTGGGGCTGGTAACTACATTTTATACATGGGAAACAAGCCACATATGGTCAGAGTGGTCAAACTGCCAGAGTTCAAATTTTGGCTCTGCCTCTTGCGAGCTATGTCACCTGGGGCAAGTCATTGTAACATCTCTCCCTCAGTTTCCACATCTGAAAAATAAAGATACTACAGCCCCTATCTCAGAGGTTACTGTGAGGATTACGTGAAATTCAAGGAAACTGCTTATAAAAGTATGACTGGAAAACAATGAGCACCCCAAAAAGCCAGTTATTATGAATTGTTGTTAGCGTGATTATTGCATCATCTGCTAATTAGCGTAGAGTAGTATAAATTACACACAATATTAACCAAA
The DNA here is from genome assembly GCA_963574635.1 of Cheracebus regulus. Lineage (NCBI taxonomy): Eukaryota > Metazoa > Chordata > Mammalia > Primates > Pitheciidae > Cheracebus > Cheracebus regulus. Next base: position 33,073 of record CAUYQU010087276.1, read on the forward strand.
AGGTGAGCATCTTACTACCCAATGGTGGTTCATTATTTAAACAGAGGAATTTCTCTACTAATATATCTTTTGAAAAAAATCAAGAAAGCTTGGTCTCAGTAAATGCTATCTGGGCAGCAAAAGTGCATTCCTCACTGTACGGTTACTTCAAAAACAAGGTGGTTGGAAAGAGGCATTGTGGACATAGCGAGTCAGTTTCAGGAAAAAGCGAGGTCGCCCAGGTGCAACCTGATGAAAGGAACAAAGCAGAGAGACTAATCTCGAACGTGAACTAGTACAAGAAGGCCCTTCCTGACAACTTGATTCTCACAGTGGCACAGCAGCAAACAGGAAAAGCGGTGAACAGCAGCTAAGGCAAAGAAACCAATCACAGTTTTTGGACACCTGGGTGTGAGCAGGATCAGTATCAATATTTTCATGGTACCCACTCCCAAAATGGCAGACCATGTCAAGAGTGTGATCTCACAGGCCGGTGACAGACACAGATCACTGTATTTGACTTTTTTTTTTTTTTTTTTGAGACGGCGTCTTGCTCTGTCGTCCAGGTTGGATGGAGTGCAGTGGTGTGATCTTGGTTCACTGCAACCTCTGCCTCCCGGGCTCAAGTGATTCTCCTGCCTCAGGCTTCTGAGTGGTTGGGATTACATGCTGGCACCACCACGCCCAGCTAGTTTTTGTATTTTTAGTAGACAGGGTTTTACTATGTTGGCCAGGCTGATCTCGAACTCCTGTGACCTCAGGTGATCTACCCACCTCAGCCTCCCAAAGTGGCGGGATTACAGGCCACTGCACCTGATCTGTATTTGCCTTTTAAGGGCCACCTCAAGCTGAAGCCAACCATCTGAGGGGGCAAGGAAGGCAAAGGATCTAGGTTGTTGTGTAAGCAGCTCATCTCACGACCTGCCTGGGCCTCGCACAGCTCCCCTACACCCTGCTCACCAGCCTGCCCTCGTCAGTCCAAATTCCATCCATCCAAGGATGATCACATAGCAACCAGCATCACCCTCCTTCAGAAGGAACCCAAACCCTGATGAAAGCTCTTGTTGAGCAAGCAATTCTAGAGGCTTCTTCCAGGACAATGCTTCAATATGAGGTCTCAAAAGCATGAGATTTTAAGGATTTGAGTTCTGCTTGCCTATGGACAAGATTAAACCAATTCAAGAATGGGGAAACACTGACCCATAATAGATACACAGTTCTTAAAAAACAATGTGGCCCAAGCTAAGAATGACACCCAGGAGTCCAGAATCTATAGCTGCTTCTCCCCTATTTGACAGGGGAGCTTTAGAAGAACCTCACAAAAAAATAAAGCAAACTGGCCATGTGCAGTGGCTCACATCTATAATCCCAACACTTTGGGAGGCTGAGGCGGGCAGAGGAGTTCAAGACCAGCCTGGCCAACATGGTGAAGCCCTGCCTCTACTAAAAATAGAATAAATTAGCCTAGTGTGGTGGCATGCGCCTGTAGTCCCTGCTACTCAGGAGGCTGAGGCAGGAGAACCACTTGAACCTGGGAGGCAGAGGTTGCAGTGAGCTGAGATTGTGCCATTGCACTCCCAGCCTGGGCGACAGAGCAAAACAACTCCATCTCAAAAATAAATAAATAAAATAAAATAAAGCAAAAATATTCTGCTTTGGCCAGTAGATTTTAAGACTGGCTTATAATTAGGCTCAACTGAAGATTTAAAAAAAAAAAAAAAAAAAACAATGTCCAGGCCCCACCTCCAACAAAATAAATCAACATCTCTGGGTAAGAACCAGGCATCGGTGTTTTTGAAGTGGCCCAGTGACGCTGAAGGGCAGCCTGAGAGGAGAACTACCAGCGTTTTCAAACCATGGCACCATCACCAGCAGCAGCACCGGCTCAGGGAACTTGTGAGAAATGCACATTTTTGGCTCCATTTGAGTTCCAGAATCAGAAACTCCGGTAGTGGAGCCCAGCAATCTGCATTTTACAACCCATGCAAGCAGTTCCCTGCGTGTTCAAGTTTGAAAACCACTAAGTTTATATATGAAAAGGCATTTATTTTTATGGCAACCACCTGTGTTTCTGCTCTGCAAAGGCCAAAATAAAAACAGATGGGTTTTAAAAATGGTTGAAGCAGGAATTAACCTGCTTCCACCAAGAAGACATTGACCAGGGGGAAATTATGGGGTCTTCTCTTTGGGAGGCCTTAATGACAAAGCAGTCCCCACTATATGTTTACTATCTGGAATAATTAACGTGTCATCTTTCTATAAGGGGAAGAGCAGAACAGGAAGGCTTCCCAAGAAAGTAATTTTTGAACATTCAAGGTAGAAAAAAACGCCCTATGTTGAGATCACAGACCACTACATATTCTGGGAATCAGACAAAGACCGATTACTTGCCATATCTTCTGGAATCCATCTGTTTAAAAAGTGCAATCAGGTCCTGTGAATAACTGATGTCTGCCTCGAAGTAGGCCCGGGAGATGAGGATGCATCGCCCTTTGACAAAGGCAAGGGATGGAGCTGACGGAAGGCTGGTCTGTCCCGCGCTGCTGGTGGAGGGTGACTCGCTGCTGCCATCGGCCCATTCCAGAGGCTGCAGGTTGACTGTGGGGAGGCTCTGGGCTGCTTCCACTGCCAAAGAAGAGGAATCAAACAGAAGTGACAAAGCAGAGGACTATGATGTGGCTTTGAGATACGGGCAAGGGAAGAGGGAGAAAGTGGGGAAGGGACATGGTCAAGAGGCACCAGGTCTGGCAGGAAGGCAAGAAAAGGCACTGTTAGATTAGGAAGGCTGGCAAGTGTTTTTTAGTTGGGGCTTTGGGAATTTCAATTTTTGTTGAATGTAACTCTCCATCTCCTTAAGTTTTTTTTTTTTTTTTTTTTTGAGAAAAGGTCTTGCTCTGTCACCCAGGCTGGAGTGCAGTGCCATGATCATGGCTCACTATAGCCTCAAGCTCCCAGGCTCAAGCCATCCTCCACCTCAGCCTCCCCAGTAGCTAGGACTACCGGCGTGCACCACCACATGGGGTTAACTTTCATATTTTTTGTAGAGACCGGGTTTTGCTATGTGGCCCAGGCTGGTATCAAACCCCTAAGCTCAAGCCATTCACCCACCTTAGCCTCCGAAAGTGCTGGTATTACAGGCATGAGGCACCGCACCCAGCCTCCTTAGGTTTTTCAAATCAAAAAATTTAAAATTTGGCTGGGCGTGGTGGCTTATGCCTGTAATCCCAGCACTTTGGGAGGCCAAGGCGGGTGGATCACGATGTCAGGAGATCAAGACCATGCTGGCCAACATGGTGAAACCCCATCTCTACTAAAAATATAAAAATTAGCCATGCACGGTGGCATGTGTCTGTAATCTCAGCTACTCAGGAGGCTGAGGCAGGAGAATCGCTTGAACCCAGGAGGCGGAGGTTGTCCAGCCTGGGTGACAGAGCTAGACTCTGCCTCAAAAAAAAAATTTAAAATTTAGAAATTAACAGGAGGAAGAGGAAGTTCACCAGGATGAATAAACTTATTAGATAACTTCTGGCACTGTGTTGGATAAACCACTGAAATCAGCACACCACAAATCATCCAGTTAACCCTACTCCTAGGTTGATACTCTGTCTACTGCTCAGAGAACAAAGGAGTGAGGACCAGGATCAACAGGTCACAAACGCACAGTTCTGAACATTATTTCATCTATTACAGATGAATTTTATAGATGAACAGATTCAACTATATAAAACTAAGCTGTCGACAGACACACTGAAGTGAAAGGCAAAAACTCTGAGTAAAGAAAGACAAAAAGAGCTCATGCTTTAAAAAAGTACTGAGACCACAAAATAAGAGGATAGAGGTGGAGCAAATTCAAAACAGGAGGAAAAAGACTAACAAACATTTGGAGAAATGTTCAACTTCATAAATCATCAGACAAATAAGAGACTTTTCTACTTATCAAACTTGCAGGATAAGAATCAATTAGACATCCATATTGCTAGTTGGGAATAAAACCTTCTGGAAAACAATTTGGCAATTACAGCAAGAGCTCTAAGAATAATGATTCAACTTCTGGGAATCTATCCCAACTACCAATTGAAAATACAGAGAAAACTTATGTATGAAGGTGTTCCTCTACAGCTTTAAAACTGGAAAAACTGGCAGCAAATTAAAAACAAGCAGAAAAAAAAAAAAACAATTGAAGCAATGTATGACACATCCATAAAACAGAATGTCATACAGCAATTAAAATTTATTTTGTACTAAAAATTTTGGAAAAGGCAAAAGTAGTTCAACAACACAAAATCATTTTTTGAAGTCAAAATGGCCCATTATGATCATGGACACCCACAATGTCATCATTTCGAATTAACAGTTAACATTCAGTAAAACAAATATGCTTTATGCTGGAGCATTAAATTAAAAAGGCAAAATAAAAATTATATGCATGCATACAACTTTATATTTTAATGCATAGAAAACAGGCTGGAAGGAATGAAACCAAAATGTTAATAATGGTTAGTTGAGTGGGGAGATTACGGGGGATAGTTTTTCTTCTTCACACCTCAAAATATGTTCTACAGTGAGTATGTGGTAGAGTTAACAAAGCAAAATCCAGAGATATACCTAAAGCAAAATGACAGAAAGACTGACACAGAGACAACTGTATATGTTATACATACAAAAGCCAATCATGACACAACAATCATGAACCTATCTGAAACTTACAAATACAAGGAGAAATTCACAAATCCATAATTATGGTAAGGAATTTCAGAGTTTATCTCAGCAGGCAAAAGATAAGTGTGTTACACATTGGTAAGGATATAGAGGAGCCAAACAATCAGAAAAATTCATCTATAAGCTCTATGGAGAATTTTTTTTTCTCTTCTGTGAGCTTCATTGAGAAGTATATATGGAGAATTTTGTACCCAATAAACATAGTTTTTAAAACATGTGGAGCATTATGTAAAGCAATGATAGCCAAGCATGGTGGCTCACACCTGTAATCCCAGCACTTTTGGAGGCTGAGGCAGGTGGATCACCTAAGGTCAGGAGTTCAAGACCAGCCTGGCCAACATCTCTACTAAAAATATGAAAATTAGCCAGGCGCGATTGTACAAGACTGAAGTCCCAGCTACTCAGGAGGCTGAAGCAGGAGAATCACTTGAACCTGGGAGGCAGAGATTGCAGTGAGCCAAGATTGTGCCACTGCACTCAAGCCTGGGTGACAGAGTGAGACTCTGTCTCAAAAAAAAAAAAAAAAGCAACAATATCACACAAAAAACCTAAATGCATCTGCAAAAGTAGGAGTCATCTAAGTCACCATGCATTGTGGTCAGAACAAGAGTGAAAAGACAAAACAAACAACCGCAACAGTGGAAACCACTGGTTTAAATTCACCAGCAATGAGAACACCAGGTGTCAAAATCTGCCATCTTTACCCAGACCCTTGGGTCTCCGCGTTCCAACACCAAACAAATGGATTAAAAACTGAGCACTCCCTAGACAGTGCTAACATTCTCAGTGTTAAAGGTTGAGTTGTGTCCCTCCAAAATTCATGTTAAACACGCAGCACAGGACCTCAGAATGTGACTGTATATGGAAGAAGGGGCTTTAAAGAGGTTAATAAGTTAAATCAGGTCACCGGGGTGGGCGATATTCTTCTAAGGGTAGGTATTCTTATAAGAACACCACTATGACTGATGTTCTTATAAAAGGGAGAGACACTAGGGATCAGCACACACAAAGGAAAGTCCACACAAGGACACAGAGAGAAAGCAGCTGCCTGCAGGTCATACAGAGAGGCCTCTGAAGAAACCAACCCTGCCAATACCTTCATTTCAGGCTTCCAGCCTCCAGGTCTGTGAAAAAATAAATTTCTATTGTTTAAGCCGCCTAGTCAGTGGTACTTTGTCACAGCAGCCCTCACAAACTAACACATGAGCAGCTATCAAAGAAAGAGATATTGCCTGATGTACACATTTCAGGAATTGGAGGCTAAGGAGAAAACCAGGAAATTCTACAGGGAGCTGTCCCATCACCGGTGCAAACCACCCTGCCCAGAAACTGTACTGGTGACTCTAGATAATCCTACCTCATACCCCAAATCTGCAAAGTGACCTAAGCATACATCCTTATCTTTTCCCGTCTTAAGCTGGATGGAGGAAGAGAGAGTATAGGAATGGCAGCTGGGGGAGAAGAGTAAAATAAATGGGAAATGAAAACACCTCTGGGGCTGACGCTTTGACACAGGTGTGTAGGCTCTGTGTGACAGGATCAAGTGACAAAAACTTTAGTGTATGACAGTTTTCTCAGAAGACAGAGGGACGTACCCAGCTGCTGACTATGACCAGACACGGCGTTAGCTGGAACCTGCCTGAGTACTGCCCCTCCTTGCATTTTTGAGTAGTTAGCTGCACAGACAGTGCTCTGAGGATCTGTGCTGTTTGCTGAACTGTTAAATTCCTGGGAGCAGGGGCTGGCAAAGCTGCCTGAGCTGCCTGTCACTGCTGGGGCCAGCACAGTCTGGTGGGAACATGTAATCTGAAGTCAGACTGCCTGGGTTTGAATCCCAGCAGTATAACTAATTGGCTATGTTACCCTCTGTTACTGACTCAGCTCCCCTGGGCCTCAGTTTCTCCATCTGTAAAATAGTTATTACACGGAATAAAAGTTAGAATAAAGAGCTTAGAATAGCCTAATGCATAACAAACATCATTAAGTGCTAGCTTTCGTTAATATTACCAGTGGCCCTCACCCACAGAGCTACCTCATTAGGCTAGACACAGTAGGAAGGAGTGTGGGGTGGTGCCCTGCAAGCTTTCGATACCTGTAAAGCCATGCACACCATAAGCTAGACTACATGTGACACTCCAAAGGAAGTTTTCAGTGCCAGTGTTGCCCTCCCTGAGGAACAACCATGTGCCTACTTACTCAGGGCTCTGTAGTCATTCATGCTGAAGTTCCATGTCTTGGAGTCAGGATCTGAAACAAAACAGAGGGCTGATGACTGTCATTACAATTTGCATTTGAGCACTCAATACAGGCTTGTCTTCTAAATGAATGAATGAATGGACACCAAGTTCAAAACAGCTGACTAGCAAGCCCCCACTGATCAAATCTCTGTAGAGGACAAACAGTAAATATAGATAATTCCTTTTTTTCTTTCTTTTTTTTGAGACAGTCTCACTCTGTCACCCAGACTGGAGTGCAGTGGCATATCTCAGCTCATTGCAACCACTGCCTCCTAGGTTCAAGCGATTCTCCTGCCTCAGCCTCCCGAGTAGCTGGGACTACAGGCGTGCGCCACCACACCCAGCTAATTTTTGTATTTTTTAGTAGAAATATGGTTTCACCATATTGGACCGGCTGGTCTTGAACTCCTGACCTCGTGATCTGACCACCTCGGCCCCCAAAGTGCTGGGATTACAAGCATAAGCCACCACGCCAGGCCTAGATAATTCTTTTATTCCATGTAGTGGAATTCAACTCAGGCCCGGGGAAGTTATGAAGTTCACCTAAGAGGACTGAGTGCAGAGTTAGGACTAGAATCCAAGTTCTCCAGGTCGTAATGTAGTCAGGCAAAGCAGTATGAGGAGCAATGGCTCTGGGCTGTAGCTGAGCTGGTCACATCCTGACCTTGCCTTTCCAGACCAATGAAACTGGGCCTGTCACTTAATCCTGCTGAGCCAGTTCCATCGCCTTAAAAACTGCAATAACATCTACGTATTTCAAAAAAACTGCTGCTCAGCTTAAGTGCTACAATGCATATAAAGCACCTGGCCGAGGAAGTGTCTTCTCAATAACATTCAACTGTTCTCCAGATGGCCATGTAGCAGCCATCAAGTTTGGCAGCTGTTTAAGGGGATGACTACGATGAAAGGAAACACAAGCTCAAATTGAAAAAATTTAACAACTGGATGGACAGAATGTGCCAATACACTCTCCTAATATTTATGAGAAACTGTTAGATTAAAAGAGACTCTAAAAATAAGAAAAAAAACAAAGACATTACCATAAATCTTGCTGGGCAGGCTCTTAAACACGGCAAGGAGTTCCGCGTTGTACCCAATCAACACCTGGAAACGATCGCCATTCCTTACACACTTTCCCTTCTGAGTGACCGCGGCTTTTTGGAGTGAGGACCCTGATATCTGCTGGAGTCTTCCTTCTGGCCTGGGTGTTACACTCCCTGAGCTAGAATGGATGTAAGAAGTGTTCTGCCTTGAGGTGGAGGCTTTTGCTGTCTTAGCCTCTAACTTAACATCCCTGGGAGGCTGTCCAGAAGAACAAGTTGGTGTCTCTTGTGAACTCTTTGCTTTAGCCAAAGGCTCATGAGTTGGGTTAGCAAAGGGTATGGACCTGATCGAAGCCTGAGCATGACCTTGACCTAACTCATAACCCAAGAGCTCTTGTTTAGAGACCTCTGGAGGACTTTGTGCCAAAGGAGGCGAGATTCCAGTGAGAGCCACTTGACTTGGTGGGCTGTGGCCTGGGCAGGCTGTGGTCATTTCTTCTGGCTTTTTCCATATTCCCTTCACCTGCTCTGGTGTGCTAAGATGAAAACTGTGGGAATTATGAGGTTTTTGGTCATAATTAGATGAGCTACTGGGATTCTGTTGCTTGAAAATGACACCATGGCTCACTGGCTTACAAGACTCCCTTGGGAAATTTTGGGATGGGCCTTGCTTGGCCTGGGATGGGTTGCCAGCAATGGAGGTGCCCGAGCTAGTCTTCTGATGCTGTTCTGCCAATAACTTCTCAGCTCTACGGGCCAGAGCCTTTTGTCGATTCTCTTCAATCCTTTTCCTCTGCTCTTCTGTAAGAGGCAAGGACATTTTCACAGAGAAATACTTAAGCAGGAACATCAACCTTTAACTGGAAAGTTGGCAAAAGCTGTGGAAGAAAATAAGAAGACTGAAATGAACATTACATTTATTAACTGCCATGCTCCAACCATGATTTTAACAAGCTTTTGTCCCAGAAACTGCATAACGAGCACAACTAAAGGCTATATTAAAGTTTATTTTATAATTGCACACTCACAGAGATAGTAGGCAACATATGCTAAAATAAAGATCCTCATCAAAAAGCAAAAAGCAGGCCAGGTGTGGTGGATCATACCTGTAATCCCAGCACTTTGGGAAGCCAAGGCAGTCAGGAGTTCAAGACCAGCCTGGCCAACATGGTGAAACCCCATCTCTACTAAAAATACAAAATTAGCCAGGCATGGTGGTGCAGGCCTGTAATCCCAGCAACTTGAGAGGCTGAAGCAGGAGAATTGCTTGAACCTGGGAGGCAGAGGCTGCAGTGAGCCAAGATTGTGCCACTGCCCTCCAGCCTGGGCAACAAGAGTGAAACTCCATCTCGAAAACAAACAAACAAAAAAAGCAAACCCAAAGCTAAAAAGGCATTTCAGCTGCAATATTTCTCTCCTTCCCATGCCCCAGACAAGGTGAGTTATCAGAACCCAAGAAAGTTATTTAGTGCACTTAAATCCATCAGAAAATGAGAAGGGTGACATTTTAAACCAGAAAGCGTAATAGATTAGACTGAAATAGACCAACCACTTACCATGGTGTGATACTTGCTAAAATAGCCTCTTTCCAACCTAGAAGAAGGAAAAAAGCATTAGCCTCCCATAGACTACACACGAAATTCTCCCCTCACATTCACTCCTTTTATCCTTCCTGGCAACCAGTCAGCCTGTGGCTCAGTGCAAGCCAGAGCAGCTGGCCTTGATACCTGATTTCCAAAACACAACACACGGAGTGACTGACTGATTCTCCTGGGAAAATAAGGGGTGGAAAAAAGAAATATGTGTTCACTGTACAAATCAAGATGCTGTATAAAGATGAGAACAAGCAAACAAAAAAGAATAAAATTAATCCGTAATCTCACCAGCCATCAATAATCATGGTTAAATTTAATAATTTAGAGTATACAGTTCTGCTTTTTTCCCTAACCATAACCATGTAATACATGGCACATATTTAAGAGACATAAGAATTTATTATAAAATAGGATCATTGTAAACATTCCATTTTGCACCCTGATTATTTTTTTTGTATGAATTTACCCGGAACATTTATTTTCCTACGAACTGAGACATTTTTATAATATTTTGTAAGCAGGGGGCAGGACACCAATTTCTCTGCCTTGGTTTAGATTAAATAGCCTGCATCTACTGTAATGCTGTGTAATGCTTAGAATGATGATGTAAGGGTACTTCAGTAGCACTGCCTAGGCCTCTGGGCAACTATAGGGTTCAAGGGTTTCCTTCCCTGCTGGGGCTTCCTTTGGCAGAACTCAACCCCCGACTCCACTCCTCCTCCCCCACCCCCAAGCATCTATCCCCAGAGAACTTCCACCTTCTCTAAATATTAACAGTTAGGAAAGGGTGAAGCGGTTAGGGAAACTTTTTGCAGGTGCACAGCGGAAGCCCTCAGTCTCTCTGGGTAACGCACTCCTGCCTAAGTTTCCAGTCAGTTTCCTGCACCTCCAAACACTCCAGATCGCAGGCCTGGTGAGCTGTCTCCACTAACCAGTGAGATGCAGCCATAAGACCCACTGATCAACCCCAACCCATAAAGCCATCCCGCCACATGGACGCCCCCCTTCCTCTCTAGGCAGGGACCTCTGCTCCCCAGAATTTCGGGGCGCGCCTCACCCAGCCTCAAGGTAAGCGGGCGCCACACCCCACTCCCACCCCTACGATATCCACTTGGAGTCACCCTTCCCGTTGGCCCACTTCCTCCTCCAGGCTGGCATTGGTCTCGTCCGCCTCCGCCGCCTTACTGCCAGTCTACCACTTTCTCACCCAAGGAGGCCTAGAACGCGAGCCGCATTCGCCCCCGGCCCTGAGCCCAGGCGCGACTTCAGAGCCTTCTGAGCCGGGTTAGTCTTCCGGGTGGACGGTTAGGCCACGAGTATTCAAGTGCTACGAATTCACCCCCCTTATTGTAGCGGCCAGGCCTGAAGGGCTCGGTCACCGGTGAACTACACTTCCCAGCAGGCAACGCGGCCACAGTTTCGCGTCCAAAAGCGGGAGTGATGAGACGAGAACGCGAGCGGGGCAGCAGGGTCTTCTGGGATTTGTAGTTCGTGCCGGGAGCCTGGCGAGAGACCGGAGCTGCAACGTCATGGGCGGGGCGAAAGTGGTGCACCCTGGAAATTGTAGTTCTCCAGAGGTTTAGCCAAACGCCAGGTCCTGAAAGCCTGGGACATTCAGGTGTCCAGACTTGTGGTCTCCTGTCTCCAGAGGGCATCTCAGACAGCCAGACTAACTTGGCGGCTCTTGATAAAAAGTATCCCCCCGGGGCATCCATTCCTGGTATTGCTATCCTTGCAATTTAAGCTTCAGTCGCTGCGCGCGTCTGCCATCGTCGTCATCATTGCAGTCATCAGTCATTGCGTTTAGCATAAATATGAGTTACCTCATTTAACCGCACTACAACCTATGGAACACATTCTTGTCCCCATTTTGCAAAGGGGGAAACTGAGACAGCCATTTGATAATGTTTCTCAACGCTTTATTAAGCTAGCTTGTGATTCTGATTCCATAGCTTCCTCTTGAGAGATTAGTCACGAGCCTTTAAGAGTCACTTTAGAAAGGGCGTGGTGGTTCGTGCCTGTAATCCCAGCACTTTGGGAGGCCGAGGTGGGAGGATCACGAGGTTAGGAGTTCGAGACTAGCCATGGCCAACATGGTGAAACCCCCGTCTCTACTAAAAATATAAAAATTAGCCGGGCATGGTGGTGGGTGCCTGTAATCCCAGCTACTCGGGAGGCTGAGGCAGGAAGATCGCTTGAAACTGGAAGGCAGAGGTTACGGTGAGCTGAGATCGTGCCACTGCACTCCAGCCTGGGCAACAAGAATGAAACTCTCTCTCAAAAAAAAAAAAAAAAAAAAAAAAGTCGCTTTACTCCATCCTGAGCACCAACACACCAACACCCTTTCCTCTCCACAGTCAACTCCACTGTTTCATATTAGTGATAAATATAACATTGCTCTATCATTAGTGTGCGTATGAAT
>CAUYQU010087278.1:0-28068 GCA_963574635.1 Cheracebus regulus
TCTTTTTCTAAAATCTCTTCCTCTTTCTTTCTCTTTCATTCTTTAAAATAATAATAATAATAATAATAAAGTTAGAAATGTAGATTGAAAGCTAAAGGATACTTCCAAGTGTTCCAACAACTGACTTATGGAAGTTCCAGAAAAAAAAAGATAGAAAGTAAATTATCAAAGAAATAATGCAAGGATACTTCAAACAACTGAGAGAACTGACTGCAAATTTAAAGGGTCTACTAAGGGCTTATTGTGATGAATGAGAAACAGAAATCACTTTCAAACTATAATTCCATATTCAGCTAACCTATCATGTGTAAAGATGGAATGAATGAACTTTTATATATGCAAGGACTATGAAAAACTTACCATCGTAAAAATTTTGTGCTGTAAGTATACAAAGAGGTAAGCAACAATGAAAAGATGACATAGAATCCTGAAAGCAACAGCTTGTAATCCAGAACTACCCAGGAAAATCTCTGGATTGGAGCCCAGAGTAAAAACAAAGGCCCACAGAGGAAAGTCTCCAGTATCAAATTAGACCAATAGATCTCTGACTGTGCCCCATGGCCCCAGGGAGTCTAAAATCAAAGCCATTTTATAATAATATTAAGACATAATAGGTCTTTTTCACTGCTTTGAGATTTGCACTGATGGAACCTAAGCAATGGTGGCCAAAATTGCTGACACTTAGAAAAATTACAGATACTTTAGCATGTCACAGCGTGGTGGTACCAAGCAGTACGTGTAGGCTCCAAACTTTCTGCCATGCACTTCCATAGAAAAAAATGAAATTTCACTTTTTGTTAAGATTATTATTGATGAAGCAGCAAAAATATGTTTTATTAATCCTGACTCTTGAGTATATGTGTTTTTTAATATTCCCTGTGTCAAAACAAGAAGTGTACATAAATTTCGGTCTACTCAATATGTGAGTGTACCTGGGAATAAGCACTTGTGCAATTGTTTGAATTGTGAGCTGAATTAGATACTTTGGGCATCCTACACCATTTTTATTTGATTGAACAATTGATAGACTATGGTTATTCAAACTTAAAATTTTAGCAGACATTTCCTAAAATAAATGAAATGAGCCTGTCACTTCAAAGAAAACAATTGACAGTATATATTGTCAAAAATAAAATAAAAACTTTCAAGCAGAAATTAGAATTTCAGAAAACTTGCATCCACCAGTATGAACCTGACAGATTCCCAATACTTAAAGTCTTTTCTGATAAAATCAGTAGTAATAGTAACAAATGTTATTGTAACAAATGTAAAATGTGAAATAGTAACAAATGTAAAATGAAATTGGTCAACATTTGGAGGATCTGCAAAACACATTGAATCAACGTTTTCCAAATACTCAGTGCATGATGTTAAAAAATCATACATGAGCAAAAATCTATTAAAGTTTGAGATAGATTGATGGATTTAAATGTAACAGAGTATGAAAACTCCAACTATACAATGTCTGATTCCATATCACAGTTAACCTTTAAGAATCTGTTACTTGTCCTGTTTTGGTAAAATATTAAAGAAAAATAATCACAGTAGACATTATTGGTTCTTCAAGGAACAATATTTACAAAGCCACAATAATGTAAACTTTTCATTGACTTGCAGTTTTTAGAATCAACTTGTAGGTCTAATTACTGTTACAGAACAAATGGCAAATAGTATCAACCTTGTAGATTCAATAAATACAGAAAGCAGAAAATGAGAGGGAGAAGTGGAAAAAAGAAAACGTGGGCAGAAGCCTAATTTCCTCACCTTAGCAAAAGTCAAACAATGTTACCTAAGGTTGATGTAATGAGAATATGACAGCATTGGCATTTTGCTAAATATTATAAGGAAACAATAATTGGTATAGCAAATACTGAAACAGTAAGGAAGAGGGAAATGGGAAAAATTTAAGAAGCTAACTGTTCGTTTATCATTATGGAAGCAAAGATAAAATGTCAAAAATTATTATTTTAAAAATGTTATTTAGAAATATGGAGATAAGTGAACAAACAGCTTTTGAAAATCAGAAAATACTGTCTCAGGAAGAACAGGTATAGGATATGGTGGCATGCGTTGCCAGGTAAAATATAGGATACTGAGCTAAATTTGAGTTTTAGATAAATGCTTTTTAAACCTATGTCCTCAGTAGTACCTACTTTTAACTGTTAAAACCGACAATTGAAAATACTGTTGTTTTGTTATGAGGGGCCCTTTAACACATTTAAATCTTTTAATGATATGTTAAATAATCATGTGTTAAATATTTAAAGTTTTTTTTTAAAAAAAGGAGGAGGGCCAGGCGTGGTGGCTCATGTCTGTAATCCCAGCACTTTGGGAGGCCAAGGTGGACAGATCATGAAGTCAGGAGTTTGAGACTAGCCTGCCCAACATGGTGAAAACCCGTCTCTACTAAAAAATACAAAAAATTAGCCAGGTGTCATGGTGGCCCCTTGTAATCCCAGCTACTCAGGAGTCTGAGGCAGGAGAATCGCTTGAACCTGGGAGGCAGAGGTTGCAGTGAGCTGAGAGCCGAGATCATACCACTGTACTCCAGCCCGGGCATCAAGAGCAAAACTCAGTCTCAAAAAAAAAAAAAGAAGGAGGAGGAAGACAGTGGAACAACAGTATCCAAAGGCAATGAGATGTTGAATAGATGAGGTGTGTAGACATGTCTGTTACGTTTGGTGACATAGAGATCAATGATGTCTTTGACAAGAAAACTTTCACTGGAGTGATGGTGATGCAGGTTGGTCTGTGGAGGATTAATGAGTGAATAGAAGTAAGAAAGGAGAGGTAATTACAGAAGTGGAAAAGAGAAAGGAACAGGTATGGATGGCATTTGAAGAAAATCCATGGATTTCAGGAGTGATGATACATTTTTCTTTCTCTATATTCATCACATTTCTCAAAGTAAATCTTCTTTGATCTGTCCTATTAAATCTGTGCATTATGACAGATATGAAATTCCAATAATAATTTGGGATACCATAGGAAATGCTCCCCTCCCAAATAATTTGGTAGGTAAGGGTCTGAGATTTTGACAGAGGGATACTTGTAACAGTATAAACATTTTATAGAAAGAAGTAAGTAAGAATATAACATGTAATTTAAATCAGATATGGGGCTGGCATAGGAACTTCTGATCTCATTCTCATTGGTAACAATTATTAAACCAAGCTGTCTTCTCCTACGACCACCTAGGACTCTAATTCATTCTCTCTCTCTCTCTCTCTCTCTCTCTCTGTCTGTCTGTCTGTCTGTCTCTCTCTCTCTCCCTCCCTCTCTCTCTCTCTCAACAGAGTCTTGCTCTGTTGCCCAGGCTGGAGTGGCTCAATCTTGGCTCACTGTAACATCTGCCTCCCGGGTTCAAGCAATTCTCCTACCTCAGCCTCCCGAGTAGTTGGGATTTTAGGTGCATGCCACCACACCTGGCTAAATTTTTTTTGTATTTTTAGTAGAGATTGGGTTTCACCATGTTGGTCAGGCTGGTCTTGAATTCCAGACCTTGTGATCTGCCCGCCTCAGACTCCCAAAGTGCTGGGATTGATTACAGGCATGAGCCTCTGTGCTCAGCTCTAATTCTCATATAATTTGAATCTACCCAGTGCTCAAATTAAGCACTTAATATGTGTATGGTCTTAGAGAAATACAAATACAGCTAAAATATGGACCCTGCTTCTAAAGAAGAAAAGCTTTCAATACAGTGGCTGGAATATTTGAACTTCCCCTGACTACCTACTGCCTTGTTGGCTTCATGCCAGATTGATGCCCACCCTTGCTGAGTTCTGTCCCCTATACTCTTCACCCAGCTCAGCTACCATGCTTCGCTTCACCTAAAAGCTACTCTTATTCACAACTCTATTTGAACTGGATTCTTCACCAAAAGATTTAAAACCAGTCTGCCTCTTTTCAGCAGATTTTATTAAAATGTCTGAACACATTTTGCTCAACTTGAAACAATATACTGTCCCTCCTGCCCCCATTTAAGCTTTCCAAGTACTCTCCGTTCCCTTCAGTTGTTCTATGATTTGAAAAAGCCATCTAATTTGTATTGCTGGAGTCACATATGTGTATGATGAGCCATTGATGCCCTTGAGATGAAAACTTTTTATTAAAACACTTCAGTTACTATGCTTCTGTGAGAAACACAGGAAGAGAAAAAAAAAATCTCATCTTTTCAACTCCCATGGCAACTGACTCATCATTTCCTCTCCAAAGAGGTTAGCCTCATCTCATTATACTGTTCTCCATGTTACTCTAGACTCTGCCATCTTTGTATCGGCAGAAAAACAAAGGGTGGATAACTTTCTCTTCCTTCATTTTAGAAGTACTGCTTCCAGGAGAAATCTGATTGTCACTCGGTCCCTTGAGCCATGCTTCTTTCTTCCCAAGATCACATTTTCCCCATCAAAATTGTAGATACCTAATTTACATATTTGCTAATGTTTTTGAGGGGAGGAGGAAATCATATTGTATATCATGTAGCAAAAGCATCCTTTCTATCCATATTGATCCTGTCAAGTCTACCCGTAACATATCTCCCTGCAGTAGCTTTCATGCTTCCAGCCCTGTCTTTCACTTGGCCTCATTCTTCTCCACCTTTCTAGTAGGCAGGCTCTATCTGTTCTCTCTCCCACCCCTATGAAAACCCCAGTCAGAGCATATAATCTACACATGAGGCAAACACTGGCTAAACAGCCAGCAAAGGAAAAACTATCTGTTAGACAAACCAGGTCACCTAGTACCCTTCAAGCCTTCCAGCGAGTAGCTTCCTTTCAACCCTCCACATAGGTTATCAAGAGCAGTGTCAAGTTCTAGGGATGGGCTCTCTAAAGGGATACAATTACCAGTTAATTTGAAACATCTAGGAAGGAGGTGAGTGAATAGTAATTAATAAACAAAACTACATAGTGATATATGGATATGATCCTTATATCATGCCTATCTTAAAAGAATTTTACTTTTCCCATACTTATCTGTTAGGAAAGGTAATGTTTAGAAAGTCTTTTGGAAATCAACTTGCTTTGGAGATCATCAAAAAACATGTCACCTAAAAACAGCCAACACTAGGCTAATAAAGTAAATGATCAATTACCTAAAAGCATTGGAAGATGTTATTAAACTTTGGAACATCTCTTGAATTTCTGAATTGATAATATAGTCAGAATGAATGCACAAATTAGGAGATGTTCAAATAGTTAAAAAGTGGTTCTGGACTAACCTCAACCTTAGTTTTGCAACATCTGTTTTTTTGAAATTAAAAGGAACTGAAAATGTAGCATTGAAACACTGCATCTTTGGTCATACATAAGACCCCCCGACACACACACCCCTCCCTCAGCTACATGATCTTCTTGTCAGAAATGAAATGAACTTTGGGACATTGTCTCTGTATCACATCATAAGATATAGAAATACCAACTTACTCTAATTTGCAGTTAGGCATTTAAAAACATTCTCAGGAAGTGAAGATCAAAAATCAATATCAAATGACTCAGAGAGGTACTCTGCTGCTGTCATGCCACCCAAAGAGGAAACACTTCATGTTTGGTCAGTATGGTAGCAGCATATCACTCTGAATGTTATAGGAAACACACCACAGAACTTTCCTTCTAATGATCTTGCTAAATCGATGACTAACATTTGCAGTTAAAACAAATTCAGACTCTGCTCTGTCTTATTTGTATTTTCTCATAAAAGTATATATGAAGACAACAGCAGCAAATGTCAAAATATCACTATTTTTTAAGATTCAGCAGAACTGACTCAGAGTGTTCAAAGTTCAAGGATACAGTGAGTTGTTGAGAAAAACAGAGAAACTTAAGAGTCAAAGTCTTGGAACGACACACTTAAAGCCTGCTCTAATGGGCAGTGCAATCTTTATATCCTGCCAGTTGTCTGAAGTGGCAGCCTTTATTCTGTTATTAGATGCATACATGTTTAGAATTGCACATCTTCTTAGTTGATTAACATTTTATTCTTTTGTGAAGTGACAATTTTATTCTAAATAATATTGGTTTTTGTGAAATCTACTTTGATATTAATATAGCCATTTCAATTTTCTTTTGATTTGCGTTACTATGTCATCATTTTCCATCCTTTTACTTTTAACCATCACTTTTCATCCTCTTATTTTTGCTCTTTGTCTTGTAAAATTCTATAGGTTTTGACAAGCATGTTATGTCATGTATCTACCATAATAGTATCATACAAAACAGTTTCACTGCCCTAAAAATTCCCTGTTTCACCTATTCATCCCTATCTTCTCCCCTAAACCACTTATATTAAAAGTGAGTCTCTTTGTATCAATAATAAATAAAAAGTAAATATAAAAAAATCAATTTCTCATAGACAGCACAAAGTTTGATCTTCCTTTGTAAACCTAATCCCGCAATTCCTGCCTTTAATTGGTGCATTTACACATTTAATGTGACTATTGAGATGTTTGGGTTTAACTCTACCACCATGTTTTCTATTTGGCCAATCTGTTTTTAGTTCATTTTTTTTCTGCCTTATCATGCATTAATTATTTACATGATTTTTTCTTCTTTGTTGACTTATTAGACATAACTTTGTTGTTATTTTAATGGCTGTTTTAATATTTATAGTATACATCTTTATCTTACCATAGTATACCTTCAAATATGTGTAGTATAAGAATCTCACAGTAGTATATTCCCATTTCTCCTCTCCTAGTCTTATGCTATTGTCGGCTAAAAATCTGTTTATACATATAAGCTCCACAATATGTTGTTTTTATTTTTTGTTTTAAACAGTTAATTATATTTTTAAATGTCTAAATAATAAGGGAAAAAATCAACCCATGTAGTTACTAGCCCTATGGCTTTTCATTTCTTTGTGTAATCCCTATCTCCATCTGTTATCATTCTCCAGCTGCCTAAAGGACTTTTTGAAGCATTTCTTTTCTTATACTACATTTCTGCTGTTTATGGATCCTTACAGATTTTGTATGTCTGAAACAGTATTTATTTTACCTTTATTTTTATTCTTGCAGTAACTTTTTATTAATGACTTTATTTTTAGAATAGTTTTAGATTTACAGAAAAAAGAAAAGCAAATAGTACAGAGAGCTCTCATATATCCCCACATATACAGTTTCTCTATTATTAATATCCTACATTAGGACAGTACATTTGTTAAAATGAGCACACCAGTGTTGATACCTGTCATTAACTAAAATTCATAGTTTATTTAGATTGCCTTAGTTTTTACTTAATGTTCTTCTTCTGTTTCCAGATTTCGTCCAGGATACCACATAACTTGTGGTTCTCAGGTTTCCCCAAGTTCCTCTAAGCTCTGGTAGTTCCTCAGAATTTTGTTGTTTCTGGTGACCTTGCCAGGAGGACTACTGGCCAACTGTGATGCAGGATGCTCCTCTATTGGAAACTGCCTGATATTTTTCTCATATATACTATAGAGTTATGGGTTTGGGGGAGAAAAAGCACAGAGGTAAAGTGCCATTTTTATTGTACATACTATCAACAGGATTTATTATTGATGATGTTGACCTTGGTCTCCTGGCTGAAGTAGTTTTTGTCAGGTTTGTCCACTGTGAGGTTACTCGTTTTTCCCCTTTTCCATGTGCTCTGTCACAGGAAGTCACAATGCACAGAACATCCCTAAGGAGTATAGAGACATGCTTCTTTTTCTATTGAGTGGAATATCTACACAATTTCTTGAAATTCTTTTGTATGAGAGACTTGTACCCTCTCTCATTTATTAATTTGTGAAATCATTTATTTACATCATTATGTTCTCATGAATACCTATTTTATATTTTAGATTATAATCCAGTACTGCTTAATTTTTTGCTCAAATTGTTCCAGCTTTGGCTACTGGGAGTTCTTTCAGTTGACTTTTGTGCCCTATTAGCATACATCAATGTGTTTGTTGTTTTAAAAGAAAAAAATTGTAAGCACTTCTTTATTTTTGACACTACAAATTGCTAGACTGCTCAGGCTCATATTGTATATTTTTCCCCAGTTTTAGAAACAACCCTTTCTTTTCTAGAATTAATCCCCTGACCTACCAAATGATGTTTTTAATTTGCACATATTAAGGTTTGTTCTTTGTGTTGTAAAGTTCTATAGGTTTTGACAAACACACAGGTCATGTATTCACCATTACAGTATTACACAGAACAGTTTCACTGCCCCCCAAATCCACAGTGTTTCACCTATTCATTCCTGTCTCTTCCCTTAAACCTCTGGCACCCAGTGAGTTGTTACTGTCTGTATAGTTTTTTCCTTTTCCAGAATGTGACATAATTGAAATTACATACCATAAAGCCATGTCAGACTGATTTCTTTCACTTAGCAATCTTAAGCTTTCTCCACTGTGTTTTAGAGCTTGATATCCTATTTCTGAATTATAGTGATGACTAATATTCCATTGTATGCAGATACCAGAGTTTATCTGTTCTTCTATGGAAGGATATCTTGGTTGCTTCTTGGCAATTATTAGTAAAGTTTTTGGCAATTATTAGTAAAGTGGCTATGAAGATTCATGTGCATGTTTTTGAAAGAACAGCTTTTAAATTCAATTGTCTAAATACCTAGGAGTGCAATTGTTGGATCATATATTAAGACAAAACTATGTTTAGTTTTATAAGAAACTGTCAAATTGCTTTCCAAAGTGGCTTTACCATTTTGCATTCCCACTAGCAATGAATGAGAGTTCATACTCTTTCCACATCCTCACCAGCATTTGGTATTGTCAGTTTTTTTATTTAGCCATTCTAATGGTGTATAGTGGTATTTAATGGCTGTTTTAATTGCAATCTTTTTTCTTTTTTTTTTTCAGGGGAAAGCACTAATGCAGTCTCCCACTACCACAAATTATGCAGTCGAGTTTCCCACATTTGGGGAAATCGCAGGGGTCAGCACATCAGGAGTGCAATGGATAAGCCTCGCCCTGGGAAAACCACCTTCGTGATCATGGTATCTCCCCTGCCAGGTAAGTAATGGCAATTTTTTAATGACAAACGATGTTTAGCATCTTTTCATATGATTATTTGTCATAAGGCACTGAAGATGTGTGTATTTTCTTTCATGAGATATCTGTTCTTATGTTTTGCTCATTTAAATTTTTATTTTGTTTTCTTATTGTTTAATTTTTAAGAGTTAGTTATATATTTTAGATGCAAGTTCTTTATAAGATATATGTTTTACAACTAGTCTATGGCTTGTCTTTTCATTCAATCAATAGTCTCTTTTCCAACAAACATATGAAAAAAGCTCATTATCACTGGTCATTAAAGAAATGCAAATCAAAACCACAATGAGATGCTATCTCATGCCAGTTAGAATGGCAATCATTAAAAAGTCAGGAAACAACAGATGCTGGAGAGGATGTGGAGAGATAGGAATGCTTTTACACTGTTGGTAGAAGTGTAAATTAGTTCAACTATTGTGGAAGACAGTGTGGAGATTCCTCAAGGATCTAGAACCAGAAATACCATTTGACCAGCAATCCCATTATTCAATATATACCCAAAGCAGTATAAATCATTCTACTATAAAGAAACATGCACACATATGTTTATTGGAGCACTATTTACAATAGCAAAGACTTGGAACCAACCCAAATGCCCAACAATGATTAAGAAATGGATGAAGAAAATGTGGCACATATACACCATGGAATACTATGCAACCATAAAAAGAATGAGTTTATGTCCTTTGCAAGGACATGGATGAAGCTGGAAACCATCATTCTCAGCAAACTAACACAGGAACAGAAAACCAAATACCACATGTTCTCACTAGCATTAAGCATTAATAAAAAAAAGAAGTATAATTGATAAGCTGAGAGATAAAAATGGAATAATATAAAATTCTAATCAAAACCACAAAAGATAAAAGGAGATTTTTTTTAAGTGCAATGAATAGAAAAGAGTTAAAAACATGTTAACTATTAACCCAACATATCAATAATCACCTTAAATGTGAATGGTCTAAGTACAGCAATTAAAAACCAGAGAGTTTAGGAATGGATAAAAGAAACAGCACACAACTATGTTGTCCACAGGAAACTCACATAAAATATAAAGACACAGATAGACTAAAAGCACAGTTATGAAGAAAGATATATTGTAATAACACTAACCAAAATTAAGTAGGAATTGCTATATTAATTTAAAAGAAAGCAGATTTCAGAACAATAAAGATTATTAATGACAAAATGGAGCATTATGTTATGATAAGGAGGTCAATTCTTCAATAAAATACATGCTGGAAATTGCCTCCAGGCAGTAAGCTGGGGCAACTGTAGAGAGCTGACTTTCTTTCTTTCTCATCTCTCAAAGATTACTGTCTTTTGTTGTCCAATGTCCAACTTCTAGAAAACTATTGTTTTATATATTTTATCTGGTATATTGTCTCATGTAGGAGGATAAATGCAGTCACAGTCACTATTACTCTATCTTGGTTGGAAGCAAGAATCTCATAAGTCTTCAGCAAATTAAGCAAACTTTTAATAAGATCTGCATTTCCACATGATTGGTATGTTAGTCCTATGGACATGGCCTCATTGCTGGACTTCCCTAGCTGTGTAATGAAGCAATGATATGGGAAATGCATTGACCGTAGACAAGACATTCTTTCTGTGAGTTTATAGATGGTAGGGCTGCCAGAACTATTATGTGCAAGAAGGGCAAATCCATATACTGAATTGTTTCCATTCCAATAGAAATAAATCTCTGCCTCTCCATGATGGAAGAGGTCTAATCAATGTGCCACCAAGTGATTTGCCAGTTTCCCCAGGTAATGATGCTATGTCAGGGCAGTGTTTGTCTCTGCTGTTGACAGATTAGGCAGTCATTACTAATGTTAGCCAGGTCAGCCTTAGTAAGAAGTCTATACTGTTAAACCCATACATAATCCCTAATCATATCACCATGACCACTTATTTCATAGGCCCATTAAGCAACCACTGAAATGGGTGAGGAATGAGGCTGACTGACATGCATGGAGTGTGTCATTTTTCTTCACTTGCTTAGGACCTCCTTTGAAGTGAATTCCCTTTGATAAGCATTTACATGGGATACAAATACCTTCACCATCTGTACCCATTCACTGTCTTTAGTTCAACCACATTTCTTACCTAGACTTCTTTGTCACCAATCTCTCAGCCTTGTTTCTTCAAAGTCACCATTATCCAAGCATTCGCCATTGCCTGTAAATGCATTCATTTTTTTTTTCTGGCTATCTCTTAGTACTGGAAACTGGATAATTAAATTTACTGCTTAAATTTCTGCCCACTTGGAGGATTTTCCTTTATTATAATCCTGTAGGGTTACCTCTGAGTGTGACTGTAGCAATATAGCTGTCCACTCTTGAATAGCGGTAATATAATGTGCAGACCCATCCATAAGTCAGACTTCTTTTTCTTCCTCAGATGGTTAGTCATTTGGAACATCCCAGGAGGCCAAAGTCATAACTTGAGGGAGAGAGGATGCAACACTAACCAGGATTAAAGAATTCTGAGTCACCTGTTCAGTTTACTTATTGGCTCTGCTCAAGCTTGGTCTTTTATATTTTATTTTCACTTGACTATATATTGCTTCTTGCCCAGTCAACCTTATAGCTAGATGTGTCAGAAACACCCAGTTCATAATGGAAAGCTCAGAACACAGTTACCTGGCATCCCTTGGTTAGAGATTCTATCTCTCTTCTAAGCTTAGTATAAAGACAGAAACTGTTTCTCAAAATGGAAATAGTTATCTGCCAAAAAAAAAAAAAGTTCTCCAAAATCCTAGAGGTATTCACTGTGACTTTCCCATTCATGATTGCCAGAAGATCCATACAGTATCTCTATTTGTCACACACACTTCAGGTATCACTGGATCTGGTGAATCATAAGGTTTTTCATGTGACTCTATGTGGATCAAAGAAGCATTCAAATGTGGCATATAATGCCTCCAAAATACAAAAAGGTCCATTGAGTATTGAACCTCTTTTTCCACTCTATAGTTCTCACATGTCTTCCTAAGTGATTGCTATTTGTTGTGCATCATATTCCATTAGCATAGTGTGATCAAAATAGTGAACCAATGTGATTGTTTCTGAAATGCAAAAATGATCAAGGTCTCTCCAGACTGTAGTATTGCAAACAGCAGGAAAACTGACATAGCCCTAAAACAAGGCTATGAATGTGAACCATACCATAAACTGCAATTGGAGTTATGGCCTGCTTAAGTTTGTGATAGTCTACAGTCATTCTCTGCGATCTTTTGACTTCTGCACAAGCCAAACAAATGGGGTTGTGATAGACTACTATGCTTACTTCTTTCAAGTCTTTAATGGTGGCATTAATCTCAGCTATTTGGGAGGTGGGTGCAGTATTGCTTTTGGTTCACAATCTTGGTAGGAAGTGCAAGAAAGTTCCAGGGTCTGAGATCCAATATGGGGATTCTGCCAATAACCAAGTATGTCTATTCCAATCTACATTCAAAAATTTGGCAAATAAACACAATGTAAGTCCTTGAGACAACTTGAGCCAGACTTGAGTTAAGACTCCATCTATTACCTGCAATCATAAGCTCTCACTTTGACAGACAAGCCACAGTGGCATTTTAGGTCCCCAGAAAGCAGACAATTCAGAGTGAGTATCTAAGTAAGTGAGTATCTAAACAATCTCCTCAAAGATCTGGGTATTTCTTTTTCTCCAGTACGAAATCACCGTAGGTCTTCTAAGAAAAGCTTGGAGAAAGATTTACATTTATATACTTTCAATTCTCAAAGAGGCAACAAGACTGAGACCCCTTTTCAATCAAAATAGATTTGGGGTTTGTGAATTGACTTAGGTCTGAAAACTGAGTGGAGGCTATGATTCTCCACTTTGGTAACACAAGTCAGGTTTTTGACAACCATACCTAGAGTCTCTTTAATGTTATATAGATCAACCAACACTCTAGTAAATTGCCCACCTATTTTAGGGACACTGTGATCAATGAGCTACCACCAAAGATCCTGCAGAACAATGCATTCTGATTACCAGGACTTTACTGCAGTCCTTTCTGGTAGATGCACAGCCCCCACCAACCCTTGTTAAATGCTGTTAAATGCTGCTACTGACCTCTGATACTCTGGGTTCCATTGTCCTCACTGAAACCAAGAAACTCCTATTTCAAATGAAACCTTCCTATGACCATACCCTGCATACAAAGGGGGAACAACCCTAGAATTTTCAAGGATGCTGGTACTCTTCTCCCTAATTTATTTCTTAGTGCCTCAGTAAATGGAGCGTCTTCTGGATAGGGCTGCCAGATTTAGCCAAAAAGGAAAAAAAAAAGAAGTGAACTAAAACAAAAGATTTCCAGTTAAATTTGAACATCAGATAAGTACAAAAATTTAGTGTAAGTATGTCCCTGCTCTAGCCCTGAGTTTTCCCCAGGCCAGAGTTAGTTCATAGCTGTCAGACAGAGTATGCAGAGCAGGGCAAAGAAGCAAGGTCCAGGCAAGCTTGATCCTTGGCAAGCCTGAAGGTGAGCATCACTGGGTGACCCATGTGCTACCAGCCATTGCAAGAAAATTACAAGGAACTAGGAAGAGAAGCATCCTTACTGTGGTCACCTTCCAGCACTCTCTACTGGCAAGGGAAAATCTACTAGCTTACAGGAGGCAGCTCCAGTATCTCCAACAGGGCAGTAAAGGGTAGATTTAGAGCTGCAAGTCAGCTGGTTTTAATTAACTGGCACAAGTACAAATGATAAAATTCTGTGCTGCTAGCACATGAATACACAAGTCAATGGCATGGACCAAAATTCCAAAATAGACTCAAAGGCATGAGAAGAATATATATGTCTATATGTGTATATATATATATGTAACATATATATATGTAAAATATCAGAGTGGACAAGTCCTTTTAAACACAATGGAAAATCTACAAGAAATTAATAAAACTTTTCACATGCATACACACAATCCATAGGGTAAAATATTATAAAAACTCAAGAGAAATGACAACTTAGAAAGACATTTACAACTTATATCACAGACAAATCAGTAAGAAATTAATAAACTAATAAATTATCAAAAATACATGAACAATATTTCACAGAAAAAACAATACAAATGCCTCTTTAGTGTATTTAAAAAATGCTCAATTTCCCTCATAAAGGAAATGCTAATTAAAACTACAATAAAATACACATCTTTGCCTCTCAAACTGCGTACTGAGCAAAAAATCTGGTAACACATTGTGGTAGTAAGGGAATGGGGAAACAAGAGCTGTCATACATATTGGGCGGGAGTAAAAAAGGATGCAACCTTAATCATAAGCAATTATTCTGCAAAATTATCAAAATTACATGTACACACACTGTTTTACTCAGCACTTGCACTTCTACAAATTTTACTATACATGTACTTGCATAGGAGTGAAATGACATACAGCTAAGGATACTCATTGCATTATTGTTTGTGATAGCAAAACATTGAAACTCCTTCCAGTTTCCAGGAAGATGGGATTGGCTAAATGCTTATGACATGCAACCTTAATCATTCAGTGGAATACTATGTGACTCATAAAAAAAAATGAGGCAGCTGACTTGGAATGTGGAATGATGTTTGATGAGATTCAGGATATACTATCCTAAAATATTTTATGCTGATGGGATTTGAGAAAACAGCGGAAGCAGTAAGTTTTCTCTGACCTTTTCCTGCCCTTCTCTCCTGAGGAGGTCATAAAACCTAGGAAGGATTTTCTGCCATCCCCCTAAAGCAGGTTATTAGACCTTCAAATGAGAGGTGCCCTCCCTATACCTGGAGGGAAGGAACATCCTTAACTCTGAAGACACAGAGATGAAAAAAGAAATCTGAACAAACAGGCCTGCTAAGATTACCCCAGTTTATTGCCATTAGATCATAGTCTTTTCTCACCATTACAGTTCTTCGTGACTATTCACTCTTCAACAAACCTACCATAAAAAATCGTCAGGTTTACTGTTTCTTTGGGTCACCATTTCCTTGTGAAGTCTCCAACGTCACATGAAGTTTTAATATAAAAACATTTGTATTATTTTCTCTTGTTAAACTGTCTTTTGTCGTATGGTCCTCAGCCACAAACCCAGGATGAGTAGGAGGAAAAATATTTTTCCTCCCCTACACACGTTCAAAATTATTTTAAGTGAAAAAACAAAGTGTGTAAAGTTCTGCTATTTCCATGAGTGCTTGTATGTATTTATAACCTTCAGATTCCCTGAAAAAAGACACAAGAAATTGGCAACGGTAGTTTTCTTCAAGGAGGTAAACTGTTAACTGCGGCCTGGAAGTGGGAGTGAAACATATTTGCCATTGTGTCTATCTTTAGATACTTTTTTTTGTTTTTTGGTCCCAGGTTTATTGAACATAATACAGCATTGCAGAAGAGATTCAAACAGGTCCCTGAGGCATTTTAAAATTTATCCCAACTGCAGGCTGAGTGACCTGCAGATTGGACAGACTGCTGAAGTCCAAAAGCTTCAGCATTTCCTTAGTGTCAGGATCTACTTAAATGATCTCCTGATCCAGGGCTGAGACCTCAGGAACATAATTTTCTCTCCTTTCTCTCTCCTCCTGCAGCTTGATGGAGATACCTCTTACTGGGCCTCTCTGAATCTGCTTCATCAGATGTGTGACATAGCCTACTTCTTGTTGTGGAGCTTCTTGCTAGGGATAATGGTGATCTCCTTGCACACACTCTTGTTTGTGTGGAAGTCATTGCTCAGGTGCGTGTACTACTTTTCTGTGATGATCTGGGCCGCCTTCTTCATGATGTTGGTGCGAACGTGGCCCATGCTGGTGGGTCCTTGGTGAAAGAGGAGCCGTTAGATACTTTTTGAATTTTGTACCATATTACATGTGTTACTTATTTTAAAAATGTAAGTATTCTTTATTTAAAAAAATGTAAGATTACAGTATACTGGTGATATTCTCGGCTGCACTTACTGGATTCCATTGCTGATTGGATTTTAAGGAGCACAATTTTGCAAGGAGCCTCCTCCAACCAAGCCTGGTCTGGCAGAGGCCACTGGTGAGGTATTCTGAGCCTACACAGAACTCAGTGTCTGATCTGATCTGCAGATACAAAGACGCATATGTTTCTTGCGTTTTGCTTACCATGTCAGCAAGACTTGGCTGTCAGCAGGCTATGGACAGCATTCATCTTAGAAGGTGCTGCTTTAATTTCTGAGCTATGCAGTGATGTGGGCTCAGTAGGAAAGGATTTTCCCAGGTCATTGTAAATATCATTTTGGCTCTATGACAACGTCCCATTTCAGGAAATATTTCATAAAGAACCCTGACTGCTCCATAATGGCTGCAGTACTCTTTTGCCTCTGTTTCTGAACAATGGTTGGTATGCAGGAAAGAGATCCACTTTTATTAACCCACAGTAACCAATTACCTTCATTTTATAGGAAATAGGTGCAGAGAGGAATCCTTTTATGCCCAACCAACTGTAAGAATCACAGAGGACTTAGGTTAGTATGTTTTTGTTCATTTACTTTGGAATTACAATAGATGCATCTCTCAATATATTAATTCCAGAAAAAAGGTTAACTGACAACAAGATCTTCAAGTTCACATTTTCACTTGGGCTGGCTCTGATTCCAGAAGGTTTTCTGAAGTGTATTTTGTTTTCCAGATATTTTTCCTTTTTAAAGCAGAACCCCATTCTACTTTCCAGAAAATGTTTTGCATCAAAGAGGATTAATACACATTTAAAGTGCAATCAGACCTTCATCCAAATAATACCTTGCTGTAAAAGACATCCTTTATGCTAACCTCTGCTCTGAATTGCTGAGACATTCCACTGGATAATACATCTCTTAAGGCTCCAATGTAAATGTCACCTATTCAGCGGGGTTCAGTGGCTCGTGCCTATAATCCCAGCACTTTGGGAGCCGGAGGTGGGCAGGTCACTTGAGCTCCGATGTTCCAGACCAGCCTGGGCAACGAGGTGAAACCCTATCTCTATAAAAAAAATTAGCCAGGCATGGTGGCATGTGCTTGTAGTATCTGCTACTCAGGAGGCTGAGGTGGGAGGATCACTTGAGCCTGAGGTTGAGGCAGTAGTGAGCTGTGATTGTGCCACTGCACTCTAGCCTGGATTACTGAGCAAGACTCTGTCTCAAAAAAAAAAGTCACCTATTCTGTGAAGTATCTACCAACTCACCCAGGCAGAGTAGAATAGTAAAAAGTAAATTAAACTGTGCCCTTAGTTTACTTTTTTTACTAAAATTCTAGGTAGATCAAAATAAATGCATATTTAAAAAGTTAAAGTATAAAAACACATGGGAAACAAGTGTGTGTGTGTGTGTGTGTGTGTGAGTGTGTGTGTGTGTGTAAAATACCAGAGTGTAGAAGTTTTTTTGTTTTTGTTTTTTGAGACAGAGTTTTGCTCTTGTTGCACAGGCCACAGTGCAATGGCACGATCTCGGCACGATCTCCGCACCATCTCAGCTCATGGCAACCTCCACCTCCTGGGTTCAAGAGATTCTCCTGCCTCAGCCTCCCAAGTAGCGGGGATTACAGGCATGCACCACCATGCCCAGCTAATTTTGTATTTTTAGTGGAGACGGGGTTTCTCCATGTTGGTCAGGCTAGTTCGAACTCACAACCTCAGGCGATCCACCCACTTTGGCCTCCCAAAGTGCTTGGATTACAGGCATGAGCCACCATGCCCAGCCAAAGGACAGGTCTTTTTAAGAGTAATGGAAAATTTAGAAGCCATCAATAAAAATTGTTTCCTGCACTAAAAAAAAGAAAATAGCCTCTCCTTTCTCTGAACTTTCAAAATATGCCCAAACCTCGATTAAAATATACATCATATAGAGAGGATTTTAAATGATATGATAAATACAAAGAAATATTTGAGGTGATAGATATGCTACTTAGCCTGATTTGATCATTCCATAAGGTATACGTCTCAAAACATCACATTGTACCCACATATATATACAACTATTATTTTCTAATTAAAAACAAGATAAAATAAATAATATATCACATGGTATTACAAGCATTTATTCATACAACTTTCTTACCTTCTTATCAGATCCATCCCAAAATTATGCTGTGAATGACTAGGGTACAAATCAGCAGCTACACATGCGATTTAACATGATCCTTGACCCACTATAATTATTCTGCAATGAAATGAATGAGTGAATAAAGGAAGTAGTACTGAGCCCACTCAGTGTAAGCATTTAAATCAGTGGTCCCTGGGTGAGCTGGGAAGGGGACACCGAATATAGACCACCTCAATTTTTCTGAAGCCAGCCTGCCAGGCTAGAGAAAGTGTAGAAGAAGCCCATGAGGGAATGGCCATCTCCCCATGAGATGGACCGGGCAGAAGGGAATACCTGCTCTCCTACAGGGTAATTGGTGCTCAAATCAACCTAGAAATCCTATATTCTCTCTTCCTTTTAGTAGAAAGCCTCTTTGCCTGGCTAGAATTTCAACAGACATATCTCCAACTGGCTTTATTATCGTGACCCAGATATAAATATCATGGCAGGAGCCCATGAGGTGGGAGCACAATTTATCCTAACTGAAAATAGAGGCGGAGAAGCATCAGCCCTAGTATCCCTGATACTAGAGTGAGGTTTCCATAGCAACCAGCTGAGTCACTAATGAAAAAGAACAGTTGCACTATGACTAGGCTGACATTCTGTGACATTCTCTTACTTTACTGTAGCTCTAATGATGTCTTCAGTAGGAATGACAGAAAAGGTTCTGACCTCTCAATTAAACCTGTAGCTGACTTGACACGCTCTGCCTTTAGCCTAATGAACGTGAATTTCTGTGTGCAAATTCTGCCTTGGAGAACAGCACTTTAGGAATTTGTCTGAATCATATATTAGACTTGTTGATTCCATTGTTCCTTTGTTGTAGTCCCTTCTTTTCCAAATTAAGATGTCAATGAAACAGATGGGCCCCAAAAGCAAAACAGGAAGAGAAAACATCAGTGGAAGATGTGACAAGGTGATGCTAATCTAACACCGATGACGCGACATTGAAGAAAACAACCAGAAATGGTGCTGCCCCTTCTTCAGACAGAATTAACCACAGGTTATAAAGCCAGATAGCTAGGAATCCCTGCGAAAATGGAGGGGGCCAGCTGGAGATAAGGTCTGAGAACTCCATGACCCACAACATTCACTTACTAGGCACCATATTCAGAGCACTGAGCTAGGCACTACAGGGTGTTGAAAAGCCTTAAGTCATTAAAAGTCTAAAACTGAAGGAGGGGTGAGATAGATTAGCAATTTTAAAATGCACACAAACTGCACGACATGACTCCTTCTGCTGACAAGAAACATGTACAGAAACCAGCACATTGATGATACAAGTTTTAAAAATTTAAATTCATAAAGAAAAACTGCCACAATTTTGAGCATAGAAATGGAGTTTTCAAATAATCAAGATGGTCATTGAGTCTGTAAAACACTGAGAGTGCTTTATTTATGTTTTAGTTTAGTTTGCTTTGTTTTTTTTTTCAAATGCACTTGTTTGCAAACACACCAACTTGTTTTAAGCCCAGCATTGGATTCCTTTCATCTGCATAAGGAGGGCCACAAGGGCTGTGTCAGCATTTGCTGCAAATTATATGGGAGTTTCTGAATTTGAGTGTAGGCATCTGCATCTCCTTATCAGCAGAAAAGTAGGGAGCTCATTCATTATTAAAACAGCCTTCTAGCTACTCTCTTTCGTCAGCACAACACTGCCAGACTAATTTTCTGAGTCTAAGACTTGAATCATGTTTTTCCTCTCCTCCAGATCTTAATTTACCACTTTCATCATGTCACTGTCCTGGTTAAGAAGAGATGATGGTTCCACTTTACAAATCAAACCACACCCAACTCTGTTGCCTGATTTATAACGACCCCCACAGCTCTGCCCCAGCATATCTAGCCACGCATATTTCCTAGGCCTCCCCATTGCTCACCCTTCCTTCCTGCCAGACTGTCTCTTTCCTGACCACAAAAAGGCATTACTATTAATTCTCAGTTCCATTGCTTTCCACCAGCAGCAATTGCCTTCTCACTACCCAACCAGTTCTAATTCATCGTTGGAGAAAGTGCAAATGCCACTTCCTCCATAAAAGTGTCCTCTGAGTGGCTGCTGCTTGTGTAAACAGGAACTTCCACTCTGTTTGTACTTACCATTTTCCTAATCCACTCTTATTTTTTCTGTTCACTAAATTGTTGACTCTTGAGAGCAGGCTTCCCATTCTTTTCTTCTCTTCATGTATAGTTCATAGCCAATAGTTCATTTATAGCCAGTCACGCATTAATTCACTAAGTATCTACAGAACGTTCAGTCAAGGGAGATATAAGACCTATAAGGAGGCTTCATCTGGACACTTAGAGCTTGTAGTCAGGAATGTAGACAGGAAATGATGGAGACAAGGTAGTTCAGAACCAGACAATGTCGACATTTTAAAGCCCCCTCAGGATTTTGGCCTTTTAATCTGCTTTGTCAGAGCTTCAGAGTCCCATGGAGTAGGAGAGGGTGGCAGGCGAGGCAGGAGGCATGCTTTTTCCTGATCAGAGCAGCTTGGTTTTCATCTGCTTCATGGGTTTAGATTTCTTAGACTTTGGATGAAAACTTCATCTAAAAGGGTACTTTTTGACTGAACAAAGGCTGAAAACCTCTTTTCTGGGTAGTGAAGATCCTTTTGCATTTTTAGGTGCGTAAGAGCAGACGTGTATCTGATGCTGAGTTGAGACTTAATGCACATCAGAAAGTCAGTGGATTGCTTAACTCCCGTGACTCTCAAACTATCATACGTTGTTGACAGATATTCTTTCATCTACTTGTTTGCTGTTAAGAATCAGGCGTGGTGGCTCACACCCGTAATCCAAGCACTTTGGGAGGCTGAGATGGGAGGATTGTTTGAGCTCAGGAATTTGAGATCAGCTTGGCCAACATGGTGAAACCTCGCCTCTACTTAAAATACAAAAATTAGCTGGGTGTGGTGGCTCACACCTGTAATCCTAGCTACTTGGGAGGCTAAGGCAGGTGAATCGTTTGAACCCAAGAGGCAGAGGTTGCAGTGAGCTGAGGTTGCACCATTGCATTCCAGCTTGGGCGACAGAGCAAGACTCCATCTCTGTTTAAAAAAAAAAAAAGTCAAAAGATAAGGGTAGTTGATTTATATTTTTCATACTAAGGGGGTTTAAGAATATTCTGGCATTATATTTTACCACCATTTGCTAAGAAGTAAAGGTACTTCCTTATTTCTGTGCATATTTCTTTTGTTTTCATAGGAATATTTACTTTCTTCACCTTGTTGGACAAGGGAGTTATCTAAAGGAATGGTCAAAGAAAAGGGCCAGAAGGGCCAGCTCTTCACCCATAGCTACAGTAACTAAATCTGTGCCTATGCAGAATCTTGTGAGAGAAAACCAAGCAGAAAGGACAATGGAAGTTGGATGGAAAGGTAATAGCATGGATGAGAAGTCAGCAGTGAAGCAGCTTCTGCTGTTGTGTCAGAGCCAAAAATAGATGAGCGGGCTGGCACAAGGCAGCAGCTACACTCTGCTCAGACCAACTCTCCTCTGGACACTGTCACTCCAGACACACAAACCCATGGCAGCCACCTCCTCAGCTGCTGCTGTTACACATTTTAGGATCATGAGTGGAAGGAATTCCCTGAGCATTTCTAGGTACCAAACCAAAACAAACAAACTTCATTTTATGGAATTCCTCCCTGGTAAAGTAGACATTCAAAAGACATTTCTAATGTCCCAGCTCTTGGAAGAAACAGATGCAATCAGAGACCTCCCACTCATGGCTGTTTCTGCCACAAAGGTATGATGTGTGTGACAATCAAGAAGCATCATGTCAGAGTGGGAAGCATTCATGATCAAAAGTCAAACCGACCTGGGTTCAAATTCTGGCTCAGCTACTTGAAGATAGATGAATAATAAATAGGAATAATTTATATATTTTTTAATGGAGAACTCTACTGGGAAATCCACTGAATGCAATACTTCTAAGCCCCAGATGCCAATCCTATGCCGCTGTTCTTATAAGCCCCTTCTCTTTGCACCTGTTGCCCTTTACTTCCCTCATCCCAAACATACCAGACTCTGCAGGTTCCCCTCCTCTGAACCCCCATTATACTCTGTCAATTTCCACATCCATCTGCGATTTCCTGGTTTGTGATTCTCAATTCCTTTTGTCTTACTGCTAACTTAGAAATACTAGAATTAAGGAAGTTCTCACTTGAAGGGACTAAAAGTCTCAACACAGCACTAGACAAGTCATCCACAGTCACAACACAATCACTGCTCCAATATAATGTCTTATGCTGCCTAGAAAAGCACCCACAGCTATTGCATTCTCCTCAGCATTGTTTTACTGTTTATTGCCTGCCTTCCCTCTTCTATGTGCACAAAGCACATTTCTCCTATGAGTCAGTAAACTAGACATCTGATTCGGCCCAGGGTTTGACATTATGCTTCGCCTGTTTCATTCCCACAGAGAAGGTGGCACCTGGTGCTCAATCACTTTCCCAGTCTAAGACCTTCTCAGTCTGAATCCATCTGACTGACATCATAGTGACAGGCTGTATCCTCAGACAGAACAACAAAGAAAATTGTATCCTGATCTAAAATCGGTTGCTGACTTGTGAAGGCTTCACAGCGCTATGGTTGAGAACCACAAGTCTACGAACTCATCTCTCTGCCTAACATGACAGTACGATCCTTAATATCCTTAGAAAGAGGACTTGTCTTTTTCACCATTGTGTGTATGCCATGGTGCTGGACAGAATAGGTACTCAAAAAGATTTATAAAATGAGTTTCGAGGGAAATAAAAATAATAGCATTTATGTGTTCACAGCTTCCCCCAACCATGTCAGCTGGTGAAGAAGGAAATATTCTTTATTAATCACAGAGCCATGGCCTGTATTACTGTTGTAGAGATCAAGGTAATGGAAAGAGTGCCTGAAATGAAAGGATTAGGGAAAAGCTAAATTAGTTTACATTAAAATAGCATAGAACTCAAAGAAGGACAATTAACAATAAAGGTGAAATTAACAAGAGAGAGGGGGTGAGGGATAAAAGTCAAGAAAGATAGAGACAAAGAAGGAATGGATGAGAAAAGAGACATTTGAGGTGATTCCTTTCTGTAACGAATACAATGAAAATATAATGAAGATAAAGAGGATGCTTAAAACATGTAGAGTGTGCCCTATGGGTTTCTCCCCTGTATCATTTTTCCAAGCAACTTCAGTAGATTTAAATTAGTTTTTACTACTTTGGGAAAAATATTAAACTGTTATTTCTTTTGGTGAATGCAATGCTGAAACATCATAAGGTGACCTTCAACTCAACTTTGAGTTGGGTCACCTTTAACTCAAACCCAAGTTCGTTTGAGTTATAGGTGGAACAACTTTCTGGTTAAGTGGAGAGTTGAACCGACCTGACCCTTTAGATGAATGCTGTCACAGATCAAAAAATCCAATGTCAATTCCCCTGACTTTTTATTGGCAGTGTCTGGTGCTGTCTCATAAGTTTGAACACTGTTGTGAACTTGGGGCCTTTCTGCATGATGACACTACACAGGGTAAAAACAGGTCTACATTCACAGGAGCAGGATGTAGCCAGCAGAGCTTTATTCTGGTGACTGTTGGAGTTTTCTTGACCTCTGACCTTGAATATTAAGCACTGAGGAGTGGTCCAAGAATCCAGACCTGCCATCTGCAATGGTCTGAGCTCAAAGCCATCCCTAAAGCATTCAAATGTGATCCTTATTCCGGCTCCTTGCCCTGCAGGGCTCTTCGCTTCAGCAGAGATACGCAGTACAGGAAGGGTTACAGGGTCTCATAAAGCAGTAGCCTAGTCACTGGTGCTTTTAAAAAACACCACAGAAGCTTAGCCTGATTACTCATTAATATCTCTCCACTTTGACCACAAGAAGAGTAGAAACTGCTCCACCCTTCCTCACTCAAACATTCTCTGGGCATTCTTTTTTTAAAAAATGTATTTAGTATATTAATACTATTTGCTTTGAAAATATTTCATAGTTATTGATGGGGCTTGTGGCAGAATTAAGTTATAAAGAAATACGCGTGTTCTGATCTACATCCGTTTATCTAAAGATGATCATAGTTATATAGTTAACTGAACAGACCATTGAATGGAGGCAGCATATTTGACAGGTTTTCTGTTATCAACAGTCATTCTAGGAAGCAAAGGGGAAAGGAATCACAAACTTCCAGGAGATTGCTCTCTCACATCTGTCAGGTCTCCATTCAACTGTGATCTCCCCAGAGGGGGGTTTTGACCAAAAATGGCAGCTTATGCCACCTTCTATATCCCTACCCTGCTTTACTTCCCTTTGTAGCTCTTATCACTCTGTCATTATAATGCATGCGTATTCACTTACTTATTGCCTGCCTCCCCACATGGAATGTAAGTTACATTAGGTTTGGGACTTTACTGATGCACCCTAAAACAGTTCCCAACATATACAAAGCACTCAATGTATATCATTAAATATATTCATGTTGAATTAATAGATAAATGAATTGTCTAATAAAATTAATGGAATGACTGAATGGACACATACAATGTGCCAGCAATGGTAGATAAATGGTTTACAAATATTAAACATTTAAATCAAGCTCAACCCTGTCAGGGAAGTGTTGCTTTCATTTGATTGACAGATGTAGAAAATGAGACTTAGAGAGGTTAAATAATTTGCCCAAAAGATATGCACACAATAGGTTGTAGAACTAGGATTTTAACCTGGCTCTTTACGATGATACAAATTGTGCTATTTTTTTTTTTCTTTGAGATGAAGTCTTTACTCTGTCTCCCAGGCTGGAGTACGGTGGCACAATCTTGGTTGACTGCAACCTCTGCCTCCCGGGTTCAAGCGATTCTCCTACCTCAGCCTCCCAAATAGCTGGGATTACAGGCGCATGCCACCACACCCAGCTAATTTTTGTATTTTTGGTAGAGACGGGGTTTCACCATGTTGGCCAGGCTGGTCTTGAACTCCTGACCTTTAGGTGATCCGCCCACCTCAACCTCCCAAAATGCTGAGATTACAGGTGTGAGCCACTGCACCCAGCCCCAACTTGTGCTATTTTTGTAACACTTTACTTTGAGCAAAAGCTACGGGTCAGGCTAGTTTAATATCCTTCAAAACTGTAATCCTGGAGAGAGTTCTTAAAGGAAATGATTCAATAATGCTTTGGTGTTGGGCTTGGTATCTCCTCATCTTTTCTTCCATCTCCTAACTCCTCCCAATTACATTTGACTTGGGTGTCAAAACAAGACTTGCCTGGGTCCCTGGGCTGAAAATAAAGCTTGCTTGTGCTGGACTCTACACCTTGGCAGGGCTCTCTCTTTCCTCAGGCATGTGAGGAAGCAGAACAGCCACGAGTCTGTCAGAGCTGAGGGAGCTAGCTCTGTGTTTGTCTACCAGGTTTCTGCAGTCCTGGGAAGTATGGACGCACAGCGTCACACACAGCCTGGTGGAACTCAGTAAGAGAAAAGGAGGAAGGGTAAGTGAGTAACAAGTGTGTTCAGGACAAGATAGAAGAAGTAAAACAGGCAGGGAGTCCAATGTTGACAGGAACAAGTTACTCGATGACTAATTGGAGAGAAGGACAAAGCTGTGATACAGAAGGACAAGAAGGAGCAATGTATGATGTAAGTAACTGTGTGGTTGCTGAGTCTACCCCATAAGGTAATTGTTTACCTTTTATGGTTTATGTCCTTGGATTGTGCACTGGGTGTGATGACTCAACCTGGTAAGAGCCCAGATGGTTTTCTAACATATCTTTTTGTCTCCAAAAGGACAAAAACTTCAGCTTCAAGACATCTTCAGTTGCCTTGAAATGCAATTTTTCTTGTTTTATTTTTTTTTTTTATGTTTTGTTATTGAGGCCTAATTTACACTAAATGACATACACAAGCCAGACTTGGTGGCTCATACCTGTAATCCCAACACTTTGGGAGGCTGAGGCAGGGGGATTGCTTGAGTTCAGGAGTTCAAGATCAGCCTGAGCAACATAGCGAGACCTCGTCTCTACAAAATAAATAAATAAATAATTAACAAGTGTGATGGTGCATGCCTGTAGTCCCAGACACTCAGGAGGCTAAAGGGGGAGAATGGCTTGAAGGCACTCTAGCCTGGGTGGCAGAACAAGACCCTGTCTCAAAAAAAAAAAAAAAATGACACACACAGATCATAAGTGTACAATTTCTTTGGTGAATGCTGACAAAGGCATATCCACATAACCCACACGGCAAACAAGATAGAGAATATTTACATAAATTTAAACTGTTCTCTTGTGCCTCTTCCCAGACAGTCCCACCCACAACTTTCTCAAACAACCACTCTTCTAATTTCCATCATGAGGGATGATTATTGCCTGTTTTAGACCTTCATATAAATGGAATCCTATAGTATATTCTTTGTCTCTGGCCTATTTTGATTATCATAATGTTTTTGAGATCTTCTATAATTTGTCTTCAGTATTTGATTTTTATTGCTAAGTAGTATTCCATCGTAAATATACTAAAGTTGTTATCCAAACATCATACATTTGCCCACTTTCTAATTGGATTGATTCATTTTGTTCTGTTGGGTTTTGACAGTTTTTTGTATATCCTAGGTGCTAGTCATTTATTGAACATATGGCCTGCTAATCTATTCTCCATTGCGTAGCTTGTCTTTCATCTTTCATCTTTAATCTTTTTCAACAGGGGCTCTCACATAGCAATAGTTTTCATTTTGATGAAGTCCAATGTATCCATTTTTCCTTTTATGAATTGTATTTTGTGTGCCCAGTCTAAGAACTCTTGGTTTAGCCCTAAATTCTCAAATTTTCCTTATTTTTTCCTAAAAATTTTGTAATTTTACATTTATGTTTACAATCCATTTTTGGTTAATTTTTCTTTCAGGCATGAAATTTTCTTGCCTATGTTCATTTTTTGCCTATGGAGAGCCAATTCCTCCAACATCATTTGTCAAAAAGACTACTACTCTGCCTCCATTGAATCGTTTTTGCACCTGTGCACCATACAGAACAGCACATTCATATGGGCTTATTTCTGGGTTCTATAATATGCTTCATTGATATATGTGTCTATCCATCTGCTCATGCCATTCCAAATAAACAATAGAATAGGTTTACATATTAAATAAGTAAATAAATAAATAGTGATAGAAATTGCATTAAACTTATACATCAATTTGGAAATAATTGAAATCTTTATTGAGTCTTCTAATCTACCTATGTGGTATGTCTCTCCATTTATTTAAGTTTTTTAAAAATTTCATCCACATTTTGTGATTTTCAAGGTATAGATCCTGTAAAATATTTTGTCAAATGTGTATTTAAATATTTTATTTTTTGGAGGAATTGCAATGGTATTGTATTTTTCATTTAAGTTTCACATGTTATTGTCAGTATATAAAAATGAGATTTAATCATGTGTTTTGATCTTGTATGGAGTAATTGCTGAATTCACATTAATTCTAGGAGGATATATTTGGTACATTTCTTGAAGTTTTCTACATAAACAACCATATCCTCTGCAAACAGAAATAGTTTTATTCTTTTTCAATCTGTACAATTTTATTTATTTTTCTCAACTTATTTCAAAGACTAGGAGTTCTAGTAATATGTTCAGTAAGAGTGGTGAGAATGGACAACCCTGCCTTGTTCCTGATCTTGGAGGGAAAACACTTAGTCCTTTACTATTAAGTATGATGTCAGCTGTAAGATTTTTGTAGATGCTACCTACCAAAGTGAGGTAGTTCTCCTCCATTCCTAACTAACTGGAAGGTTTTATTATGAATGAGCATTAGATTTTTTCAAATGCTTTTACTTTTTTTTTTTTTTTTTGACAGAGTTTGACTCTGTCACCCAGGCTGGAGTGCAGTGGCAAAATCACTGCTCACTTTAGCCTTAATCTTCTGGGCTGAGCAATCCTCCTACCTCAGACCCTTGAATATTTGGGGCTACAGGCATGTGCCTTGATGCCCAGCTAATTTTTTTCTTTTTTAAAAAAATTTATTTATTTTACTTTA
>CAUYQU010087279.1:0-132017 GCA_963574635.1 Cheracebus regulus
AAAAAAAAAAAAATATCGCTCTCATATAAAAAAAAACAATGTTGTTTTATAGATACTGTGTGTGTGTGTGTGTGTGTGTGTGTGTGTGTGTGTGTGTGTGTGTGTGTGTGTGTGTGTGTGTGTGTGTGTGTGTGTTTATAATGCACAGAAAATCTCTGAAAGAATACACACAAACCATTAGGAGAAGTTATAATCATTAAGAAAAGGAGAATCAGACGATGAGGGCAACAGCAGAAAACAGAAAATATATTTTTTACTTTCCACATTTCTGCACAATTGAATTTTCATAATGAGTGTATATTGTTTTTCTTTAGATTTTATATGTATTATATATGAGCACATTCTTGTGAAAGAGCCATAAAATACCTATTTATACTTCATGAACTTGATTTATTGAGACCGGGTCTCTCTAGCTCAGGCTGCAGTGTAGGGGCCCAATCACAGCTCACTGCATCCTCAACCTCCAGGGCTCACGTGATCCTCCCGCCTCAGCTTCCCAAGTAGCTGGGACTACAGGTGTGCACCACCACAGTTGGCTAATTTTTTTATTTTTTATAAAGACAAAGTTTCACCATGTTGCCTGGCTGGCCTCAAAATCCTGGGCTCAAGTGATTCTCCCACCTCAGCCTCCAAAACTACTATGAAAAGTTCCAAGTTTCTACCTCCCAGGCTCCTGGTAAAATTATATTTCTCTATCTCCTTGGAGTTAGAGGTGCCCATAAGACTTGCTTTGGCCAATGAAATGGTGACAGAAGTGATCCATCACTTCCAAGTGAAATAACTTAATTACCAGTGCTCAATGTCCACCCTCCCTTCCCATGGATGAGGTGATTGTAGAAGCACACATGGCAATAAAGATTCTGGTAGCTGAGGCACTGAGTGATCAGCAGAGCACCAGATACCAGCCAACCCATGTTACCAAGGAGCAAGAAAGAAATATCTGAGTGTTAAGCCACTGAGTTTAGAAGATACTTCTTGTTGCAGCATAACCTAATTTTACCAACGAGTATATTCATTTTTTTTAAAGAGATGAGATAAAACATTTTAGGACAATGCCCCTCAATTCTTGCTTTACATTCAAATCCCCTGAAGATATTTCCAAGAACAAATGTTCTAGG
This sequence comes from Cheracebus regulus, assembly GCA_963574635.1. Lineage (NCBI taxonomy): Eukaryota > Metazoa > Chordata > Mammalia > Primates > Pitheciidae > Cheracebus > Cheracebus regulus. The sequence continues at coordinate 1,119 of CAUYQU010087279.1, forward strand.
TCCTATCTCTAAAGACTCCAATTCAACTAGTCTTGGGTAGGGCCCAAAGCATTGGTTGTTTTTAAAAAAGTGAGTCTGATGTGCAGTCAGAATTGTGACCAACCATGATAGGGGAATGGCAAAGAGAAAGGTTACTTCTGGCTTAAACAATCTAGAAGAGACTTCATGGAGGAAATGATAATCTGACCTTGGCCATGAATGATGAATGGCATTTCATCCAGTGTTTCTCTGTCTTCTCTTGTGTGTTATTAGACTCACCTAGAGAGCTTGGCCTGCTCCATTTTATCTGGAGCATTCTGTTTTATTACTAGCAGAATCCCAATTTTGTTTGTATATGCCCTAGAAGACAAAACATGTTGATAAGTCAAATATTTCTCTTCAATAGATCCTCACTCTCTCAGACTCCCTTGCAGCTAGGGAAGTCATGTGACACAGTTTTGCCAGTGAGACATAGAGTGAAGGTTTCTATATGCTCCCCAGATGTGATTTTCTTCCATGGTCAAAAGATAGCAGGTCTCAGGAGAGCTCTCTTACCACCATGGCTTCCAACTCCCTGTTGCTTTTTCAACCCCTACTTTCTACCTTTTGAATGCAGTTGTGTGAGGCCGTGAGGTTTGGTACTATTGCAGTCAGCTCATGACTATATGGCAGGGGGCTGGGGAGTGGTAGAAAACTTATAGAGCCATCTTGCAGCCCAGAGTCCCAAGTGAATCCTGGAATCTCCCTTCTTTTTTCTCAACTCTTATTCCAGTCACAGGGGGTACATGTGCAGGCTTGTTACATGGGTATATTGCACTCAGGTAGTGAACATAGTACCCAATAGGTAGTTTTTTGACCCATGACCCCTTCCCTCCTGCCCATCTCTAGTGGTTTACAGTGTCTGTTATTCCCACATTTATGTTTGTGGGTGCTCAATGTTTAGCAGTATTTGCTAAGGATGCAGTATTTGGTTTTGTGTTCCTACATTAATTCACTTAGAATTATGGCCTCCAGCTCCATCCATGTTGCTGGAAAAAACATGATTTCATTCTTTTTATGGTTATGTAATATTCCATGGTATATATGTACCACATTTTCTTTACCCAATCCACCACCAGTGGGCACCTAGGTTGATTCCATGTCTTTGCTATTATGAATAGGATGGTGATGAATATGAGTTCATGTGTCTTTTTAGTATAATGATCTGTTTTCCTTTGAGTGTATACCCTAGTAATGGGACTGCTACACATTTCTTTTTTTTTTTTTCTTTTCAAGGTGAAGTCTTGCTCTGTCACTCAGGTTGGAGTGCAGTGGTGTGATCTCGGCTCACTGCAACCTCTGCCTCTCAGGTTCAAGCAATTCTTCTGCCTCAGCCTCCTGAGTAGGTGGGATTACAGGTGTGTACCACCACGCCCAGGTAATTTTTGTGTTTTCAATAGAGACAGGGTTTCACCGTGTTGGCCAGGCTGGTCTCGAACTCCTGACCATGTGATCAGCCTGCCTTGGCCTCCTAAAGTGCTGAGAGGTGTGAGCCACTGCACCTGGCCAGATCTCTTCTTAATGGAGGTAAATACTTAATGGAGGTAAATACTTACAGCTTGAACCACTATGGGATTTTTCTATTACTTATGGACAAACATATCCAGATAGATACATCAACTGATTGCAAATATGGGGCTCAGGGAGGTGTCACTTTTAAATGTTCCCTCCAGGTCCTGAAACATGGTGAATTTTAAAGATTTTGAGGTAGTCATTTGGAGATGTCAGGGAATTTGGAGAACCAACAGGAACAAAAGTTTAGGGAATACCTTCTTACAAAGTTTCCAAAGGCCCAAAGTGGAGGATATTTACTCTGCTAAGGGCATCTCCAGAGGTTTCTCCTGGAGACCAAAACCTTGATCCAATTAAAACAGTTTATTCTGACTTGAGAGTTAAAATCAATGTATCTCACTATTCCTAGAAGCCTTAAAATAGTGCCTTGTTTTGCACAGTGCTTGTTAGAAATCAGATTCTTGTACCACCCTCTCCTAAAATATTTGGACTCAGTAGGTCTGAGGTGGGGACCAAAAATCTGCATTTTCATTAAGGACTTCATTCTGATGTGAATAGTCCATGCACCTCATTATGAGAGCCACTGCTGTGTTTACCAAACTTCACATTTCGAAGGAAGTAATTTGTTGGGTAAAGTGTATGTGTGTAATCTCTATAAACACCTGTCATCGGTTGAATTTAATTGGACCACAGCTGGTGTTTGCATATTTTTTAATGTGGCTTTTCAGTACTCACTCCCCTAGCACAGCCTTTAGGTCTGAAAATCAGCATTGAGCCCAATCTTGGCTGTCAATTTTAAGGCTTATTTAAAGGCACATGACAGCTGGAGCTGCACGTTCGTCAGCTTAATGATTCTACATATGGACTTAGGAGTTTAGGTGCAGTGTGTTGAAAGCAGAATTTCCACCGTGATTGGGTAGCTGTCAGTTGATTTTAGAAACTGTAAGTCACTTGCTCTCAAAGTCAGCTTAGGCAGATTATGTCACTACCTACTCCAGTGGAAGGTTCAGTATCCTGAAAATAGTCATCGATGTTGCTGCAAGCCTAGATGGGTGTGTGTATGTGAATTGGAGAAAGGTGACTTCACACAGGCAGAAGGCACTCTCTGGCTTAATAAGTAATACAAAATCTAGAGAGTGGAGGGAGAAGTCATCTAAAACAAAACAAAACAAAACTCGGGTGTTATCACTAAAAGATGAGGAAGTGATGAGAGTGTTCATTGCTGCTGGAAACAAGGTCTCAGTATGCTGATTTTCCATATGATTCACCCTCCCATCCAGGCATCTCTTACGCAGTGCACACCCCGTGCAATTACATATGACAGCTATGTAGGGTTTAAAAGTCTTGGTCAGGATTCAAGAGCTGGAAGAGCTCCAAACATCAAACTGGTGGCTGTAAGTGTTGGTGGGAAAATAAAAAACAGAGCAGCAAGACTTTATTAAATAAGCCAGATGGCACGGACCTCTTTTGTGAAGGGCGACCAGAAGGAAAGAGCCAAAGAGCCTGTGTTTGGCATTTACCCCTGAGCAGACCCTTGTGCTTTTTTTCAAAGGTCATGGTGCATCATGGTCACTTGGGCTCCATCACAGAATGTCTGCCTATAGAGGCCTGTTTCCAGCAGGAGTGGACACACTCAGGATCCCTTCTCCATTTGGAGTGACAATACCTCAGTTGTCTTCTGAAGAATTGCTTCACTTCCCCTCACTGTTTTAATGTTCAGGTTTAAAATCAACACAGCAGCTCCAGGGATGAACAAATGACTTTGGCATCAGCATTCAGGGTAAATCTCCCAGGCAGCACTTGGCTTTGGCTTTCGCAGTCTGTGGAATCAGTTGGTAGGACAGTAAAGGGTACCACCTGAGTCTTAGTAGCTGAGTGACTTTGAGTGTCCTAACCTTTCTGTGGCAGACAGACTCTAGGGTGGCCCCCATGATTCCCAACTCATTGTACTCATGCTGTTTGTGATCCCCTCCCCTTAAGTGTGGGTGAGACCTGTGTCTGGCTTCCCACTGGCAAATATAACAAAGGCTGTGGAATTATGTCACTTCTGGGAAAATGTTATGTAAGATTATAACATCTATCTTGCTTGAAGACTCTCTTCTCTCACTGGATCAGAAGAAGTAGATGGCTATGTTGGGAAGGGCCATGTGTCAAGGAACGGAGGGTTTCTGGCCAAGCATCAAGAAACTGAGGTCCTCAGTTCTACAGCCAACTAGGAATGCATCACTAAATAGAACCATGGGAGTTTAGAAGCAGATTCTTCTCCCGGTTGAGGCTCAGATGAGACCACAGCCTTGGCCAAAACTTGGATTGAAAACATGGAAAACCCTGAGAAGAAGACCTACTTAAACTGCGTCCAGACTCTTGACCACAGAAACTGTGAGGTAGTAAGTGTGAGTTTGTTGGAAGCAGCTAAGTGTGTGTCCATTTATTATGTAATGATAGGTAATTAACACATTTTCTCAGGAAGATGATGGAAAGATGATCACACGATTGCCAGTAAGGCCCCACTAATTGTGAAGATTAAAATAGGATATTGTAGGGATAGCCTGGTACATAGTAGGCACTCAATATATTTCACTTCTCTTCCTCTCGAAATCAGTTGGCAACCTCAGGATGCCAATCACATGGGAAGTATTCAAACTGAACCCAGTGACAGAATTACCCCAGGAAAATGCCCGCAGAAGTTTTTTAACCAGGCTTCCTTTGTGGAAGATAAAATCATTTTACATCATACAGGAAGCTGTGCACAAAGCAAAAACTGTTTCATAATCCTGCCATGTAAACCAGCTGAGATTTTCCTTCACAAAAATTGGATTTTGATTTATATGTCAATAAATGCCCCCAGAAATCTCATCATTTGAAAGTTCATCAATCTCCACTGGAACTGCAGATACAGCCCTAGAGGAACCTCCCAGGAAATACAGCACTCGTTTACCAGCTCCTCCACCCCCATGCTGATGGGGGCATGAAAAGGGGAGTGAGCAGCAGGGGAAATGGGGTCACCTACTGTGGCTTCTCAGTGTCAGGCTAAGAACTAGATTCCCTGGAAGAGTTTGAGAGTCCCTGGTGTTTTGGGGACCTACTTGAAGATGTGGCAGGTCTGGGGCACACATAGAGTTGTCACTTGAGAACAGGGAGCTGGGAAGGGGCCATCTGGGAAGGGGCCACGTTTTTAGTAGCCTTGAATGACAGAACACAAGGTTTGGGTTCCAAAGCAAGAGAATGGCATATGAGACTTGAATATTGGAAATAGCATTCCAGCTGCAATGTGAAGAACAGTTGGAGAGGCAAGACAGGGGGCAGGAAGACCAGTTAGGAGGATTTTGGTCCTGAGATGAGCAATAATGGTGCCCTGGATGAAGGTGGCAAAGGGGATGGGGAGATGGAAATGGATGTAAGAGCCCTTAGGGAATTCATTCTGGCAAGCTTGGCGATTAACAAGATTGGACAGAGAGGGCTGCTAGGATGACACTAGTTTCTGACTTAAGTAAGTGAGGGAATAGTGGCAACATACAGAATGGAATTGTGAAAGACAAACAACATAACCAGCGGCCAATCAGAATTCTCAGAACAGTCCCAGAAGAGCTTTTCACTAAGGAGATAAGGAAGTCTCAAGTCAGGAGAGCACAGCCTCTAGCTCAGAGAAAATTGCCCCAAATCAGTGACTTCATGCATTAGACCATGAAAACCTCTGCCACAGACATGCCCTAGAATATCCTCTTGGGGGACGTTATGACCTAGCTACAAATGAGTCACAACATCCCTTTAAACCTAATAAGGTTCTTTCTATACCGGCCATGACTACTTTGGCTGTTCTGACATAAAGGATTAAATTGATTTGGTTGAACATTTTACTGAACTAAGGGGATATCTGGCTGACCAGTAAAATTGACAAATGTGCGCTATGTGTTTGAGGGCTTGTCAATTCCATTTTCACTGTCCTTCCTTAATGGAAGCCTATACCAAGTCTTAAAAGACTCCAGTCTTCTGCCCTCAGTCTGTCCAGCACACAGCCAATTATCCAATATTCTAAGCTCACAGGGTCATTGTCAGGACTAAGTGCTATGATACATGTAAAACATTTACCACAGTTCTTGGTACAAAGGAGAAGCTCAAATTTTCTCATCCTCAGCACCACTGTCATTATTATCATCATTGTTATTAGTCATATGTATGAATCTTGCCCTAGCACTTCCCTGCTGAAAAGCCTCCATGGTACCCCACTGCCTATAGGATAGAGTTCAAACTCCTTAGCTTGGCCTTTACTACATGACATCATCAAACCAGTCCAGGTTAAACGTCCTCAGCCCTCTATCATGTGTCCTACATTTCAGACATAAAATAATGTATTTTGCCAAAGGCTGTGGGGGAACTAGATATGAATGAGATGTTCTCTGGCCTCACAGAACTCATGCTCTATTTGTAGATTAAAACACCCCTAGTCAATGTCCAGAGAAGGCAAATGCCAGGCAGGGTGCAACTTTATAACTAATTAGAGATGTGATGCCAGGCTCAGAATGGTCCCTAATAAGCAGAAGAGAAGCCTGCAGAAAATCCCCTTGGCCAGACTCAGCTCACAGCATTATACTGGGCATTTTATGTAATCATTGTTCAGTTTTTGAGCCAGGCATTGTTCTAGGATTTGTCATATATTATCTTGTTAATTAATCACTGCTCTATGTGATGTGTATTTTTATCCCCATTTTACAGAAGGGGAGCCTGAGGTTTAGGGAGATTAAGTAACTTGCCTAAAGTAACTCAGTGAATAAATGACAATGGTAATTCAAGTCCAAATATTTATTTATTTTTTATGAGTCAGAGTCTTGCTCTGTCACCAGGCTGGAGTACAGTGGCGTGATCTTGGCTCACTGCAACCTCCAACTCCCTGGTTCAAGGGATTCTTCTGCTTCAGCGTCCTGAATAGCTGGGATTACAGGTGTGTGCCACCATGCCCAGCTAATTTTTGTATTTTTGGTAGAGACGGGGTTTCACAATGTTGGCCAGGATGGTCTCAATCTCCTGACCTGGTGATCCTCCCGCCTTGGCCTCTCAAAGTGCTGGGATTACAGGCGTGAGCCACTGCACCTAGCCCAAGTCCGGATATTTTTAACTGCATATCACATAATACTTTCAAGACCACTGGAGCAAGTTTCAGGTTTGGATTGTCACTGAAACTCACAAGACATGATAGGCCTACCAGGCATGAGGTTTGCTTCATTTTAAAAGCCTGGGAGTTTGAGACCAGCCTGGGCAACAAAATGAGACCCCATCTCTACAAAGACTTTTAAAAAATAAGCTAGGTACAGTGGTCCAAACCTGAAGTCCCAGGTACCAGGGATGCTGTGGCAGGAGGATCACCTGAGCTCAGGAGGTCGAGGCTACAGTGAGCCATAATCATGCCACTACACTCCAATCTGGTCTATAGAACAATATCCTGTCTCAGAAAGAGAAAGAAAGAAAAAAGGAATACAGAATAAGAAGCAGTGTAGCACATTAACCTAACAGTATCATGAAGGCCATGGACACCCAGGCCCAATGTCCTACATCCCGGTCACCATTTTGGTCTTTAGGGATGAGTACTGGTGTGGCTGTGGGTCACATCAGCACAGGGAAGCTGCAGGATCTCAGGTCTCTCAGCTTGAATATCTTGCTAGTGACAGAACCTAGGGTGTTCTATAGAAAATGGGAAGAGTGCATGTCATGCTCCCATTTTTCAGTGCACCTGCAGCCCATAATTGCATCACCTGTAATTACACCCAACAAATAAGAACCCAACAACAAAGTGTGCTCAGGACATCTCTGGGTCAGTGATCAGCAGATAGCCAACCCAGCAAGACCATCATTTATCTCTAATGGATACATTCCGTTTATTGATACCACCAAGAGTCCAACTTTCCTGAAGTGTTCCTGAGGCTGAAAGAAAAACTTACAGTTCACCTGCTATCCTCAGCCCCTTCCTTCTAATTATGATGACAATAATTATGATGATGAAGATGATAACCAACACTTACTGAAAACTCACTATGTACCAACCCCATGCAAAGCTTTTTATCTGAATTACTTCCATGAGACCTCACAATCCAATTAAATAAGTCTAATTATTATTATTCATTTTACAGATGAGGAAACTGAAGCTTCAATAGAGAGGTTTAGTAACTTTCACAAAGCCACACTTCTAGAAAGTGAAAGTGCCAGGATTTAACCCTGGTGCATTTGACTCCCATACTGGTGTTTTTAACCCATCTGCAAAACTAGTTAGTGGATTCAAAAATTAATCCACCCCTAACAATTCAGTTGGTTATGTACGTGAGTCCCAGACCAAATGTAAACCAATTCAAGTAGGAGGCAAAAAAGCTATCAAACCAACAAATTGCCTAATTTGGTCAGTTACTTAACCTAAACTGACAAGTCATTTTATTCAAAGTAATTGAGCCGATAATTGTGTATGGAAATGATAGCATGGCTTAATTGCCATGCTTAGCAGCTTTCCTCAATTTTGTCACTTTAAAAAAGTTGTAGTGTTTCAGAAAGAATTCTCTAAGGAATTACAGTTTTACAGGTGCTGTGCTGTGATCAATGGTTGGAGAAAATGGACTGAGCTATGTTAAAGGGATCATTGTTCTTCAAGAATCACACAGCCTTGAAAAAAATCCCATACCTTGTGAATCTCCCACAGGGCTCAATGGTGCAAGGATTCCTTAAATCCTGTCCTGGCAGGCTCCTCTTTGGATAGGAACATACAATTCCCAACATATGTAAGGAAATACTGCCACATCTCAGCTCTACACTCTGCCTGGTTTCCCTCCTCCCAGAATTGGAGCAATTTTTTTTTTTTTTGCTTCCATCAGTCTGCTTCAAATCAGCTCCCAGCTTCCCAGAGCCTCATCTGTACCACAGCAGACACCAAGAATAGGACAATTGCTCAGGGAACTAGAGAGCATGGACTTCTTTGCATTATCTAGACCCAGTCTATCCACTATTGAGTGCATCAGCTCAAAGAAAGGATTTACAAAGAATTCTTGGATACTAGAACAAAAGAAATGCAAGTACACACACACACACACACACACACACACGCACACAGTAGTACATGCACACCCCCAGAAAGGTTATTGGGTTTCATCCATCAAGATGCCTTTGAACAGAGCTCATAAACATTTAAAAAATGTTTACGACGGTGAACAATGCACTTTCATATCTCCTGAATAATTTGTGTTGTCTTGAGCAGCCATTGCAATATTTTCTCTTTTTTGTCCTCTCCGCTGCTGCTGACCACTCTGAAAGAAATGAGCTTCTGACTGCATTAATAGCTTTTTCATCTTCCTGCCACTGCTCCCTCTAAATGGCTTGCCGTTATCTATTCATGAAATAAATAACTGCTGCCTTTCATGTCTCCCAAACTCTCCTTGTGCTTGGCAAGATTAGGGAAATCGAATCTCTCCAAGGGGCTCTCTAGATTCCTGCGTGGCAGGAGAACTTGCCAAAGCTGGCTCTATGCAAAATCGAAGGGAATTAGGTACGCCTGGACATATCTTTTTGTCACAAGAGAATTTCCACCAGGACTCAGAAGAACATGCTTCAGTTTGCAGGTGTGGTGACTGAAGCCCTCACTCAGTTTGGAATCCTTTCCTCCTTCCTGTGAGTGTTAGCCACGTTTCTGTGGGAAGCCACATAACATGGCAGTTAAACATTAACATTCCCAGATTAAAAAGAGATATGGGTTTAAATTCCAGCTCTGCCACTTACTAGCTGTGTGACCTTAAGCAAGTTGCTTTGCCTCTCTGAGCCTCAGCCTCCTCTGTTATAAAATAGGGATAATAATTATACCTACTTCATAAGGTATTTGTGAGCATGCAGTGAGTTAATTAATATCATAAGGTGCTTAGAACAATGCACAGTGTGTGATAAGCCCCATGTAAGACCTTCCTTTCTTATTTTTATTTGTATAAGTTGAGAATGAATGTAAAGGATTTGGCACATAGTGAGGATTCAATCCATGGCAGACATCATTGTTACTGTTATTACTACCTACTTCCACAGTACACACCATTGTGGATTTCTTTTTTTAAAAGTTATCAGTGAAAAAGGAAAAATAAATAAGGTATCTCTTAATATATAGTGAGGCACTTTATATATTATCTTATTTAATTCTGATGATTATTAAATAATAACTATCATTATTCTCACTTTACATTTGAGAAAATGGATCCAGGGAAGTACAGTAGTGTGTCCACATCAAGTGTGGGTGGCAGAGGCAAGAGTTTAACCCAGTTTGATCTGATACCCAAATCTGTTCTCATTCCAGCTAGGTGGTCATCACCAGGAGGACAAGGCCTTGCCTGTTTCTAATATATCTTTAATAACCAGAAAAAGGCCAGACTATAGGAGATGCCCACGTGTAAGTCTTAAGTAGCTCTCATAACATACCAGGAACTCTTAAGCATGTCCCATATTTAACTTATGTGCCATATAAGTTGGGTTCTAGTACTATCCCAATCTTAAAGATGAGGAGATGGATGGATTAGGGAAAAAAAAAAAACAGATGGGTGGGTGGATTCCATTACTTCTGTTTTCCAGATTAACTGGATCATAAATTACCTGAAGTTCTTATTAAAATTTAAAATCCTAGACTCCCTTTAACTCTTGGTCACACCAGGGATTCTGTTCCAGTAATTCTGATGGGCTCCATCCTGGAACATACATATAGTCCAATCCTCCCATGAAGTCCTATGAGTTTTATGAATTGAACAAGTTTCTGGTTTTTGAACAAAAATGTTGGTCCAAGGATGGAAATCATAAGCAGCTGCTGAGAATAAATCCAACTTCCGCTTTGGTAATTTGAAGAGGAGACTCCAGCAAGTCAGGGCCAAGTTATACGCACTGTACTTCTTAACTATGATGTCTTCAGTAGAAGTGAAAGGGAATGGAAAGACAGTTCATTGGCAAAATTTGACACCCACCTGGAAGTGGCCAAAGTTGGATGTCAAGATGCCTGGTTCAACTACATGCTCTGCTCCTTTTTATATGTGTGCTTCTGTAAACCTCAACTTTTCCATCTGCAAAACAGAAGTAATCATTCATACCTCATTGGGATGTTTTGAAGGTAAAATGAGATCATGGATTAAAAAACAAAAACAAACACTTAGCACAGTACTCATCATCATCATCATCAGTAGTGATAGATAAGAAATATAGCACACCCAGCAGAGGGCCCAGCTCATCTTCATACCCACCAAGAGTCACACCGAGAGACATTTTAGTTGCTGTCATGTAAAGGGAGGCCAAATAAAATATCGTACAGCAAGTAACAGGATTAGCCTTGTGAATGTGCCTAAATCCCTGAACCAGAGATTATCAAAGCAGGGAGCATCTACCCCAGGATGCAAAAGATAGTCCATTAACTATGAGATACAGTTAAAGAAACTAAAGAGAACCTAAATAAATGGAAAGATATTTCATGTTGATTTATGATTTTTAAGATGGCAGTAATTCTCAAATTGATTTACAGATTCAATGCAATACCTATTAAAATCCCAGCTGGCTTTATTTTCCTGCAGAAATTGGCAAGCTGATACTAAATTTCATATGGAAATGCAGGGAATTCAGAATAGGGAGAATGATCTTTAAAAAGAACAATATTGGAGAGCTTACAACTTCCAATCAATCTACTACAAAGCTATAGAAACTGAGACAGGGTAGTAGTAGAAGATGGACATGCAGGTCAATGGAATACAACTGAGAATCCAGAAATAAACTTGTATATTTTGGCCAAGTGATTGTTTACTGGTTGATTAATTGATTGGAATAAGTTCAAGAGATTTATTGTACATAATTGAGGTTGGAGGCGAGACTCAACTGACTCTGGAGATGGAGCTTGGACTCTGGACCAGACTGAAGGCTAGTTGAAAGAGGGAAGAAGTGAAAGTACCTCCCCAGGCTGAGCACAGTGGCTTATGCCTGTAATCCCAGCACTTTGGGAGGGCAAGGCAGGTGGATCACTCGAGCCCAGGAGTTTGAGACAAGCCAGGGCAACATAGCGAAACGCCATCTCCACAAAAAATACAAAAATTAGCCAGGTGTGGTGATACACACTTGTAGTCCCAGCTACTCAGGAGGCTTAGGTGGGAGGATCGCTTGAGCCTGGGAAGTGGAGGTTCAATTGAGCCGAGTTCACACCACTGCACTCCAGCCTGGGCAGCAGAATGAGACCCTGTCTCCCAAAAAAAAAAAAAAAAAAAGTACGTCTCAATAAGACACACCCACCAGTCCCATGTCAGTTTACTATCATCACCCTCATCCATGGCAACAACCCAACAATCAGGAAGTTGCCACTCTTTTTCTAGAAATTTCTGCATAATCCATCCCTTAATTGGCATAAAATTAAAACGGGCATAAATGTGACGGCAGACCTGGCTCTGAGCTGCTGCTTGGGCACACTGCCTATGGGGTACCCCGGCTCCACAAGGAGCAGTCCTACTGTTGCTTCAATAACAGTTGTCATCTGACACTACCAGCTCGCCTTTGAATTCTTTCCGGGGCAAAGCCAAAAACCTTCCTGGGCTGTGCCCCAATTTTGGGGCTCACTTGTCCTGCGTAATGGTGACTACAGTTAATGTATTGTATACTTGAAGATGGCTGATTGATTTTTGACGAGTACCAAGGCCATTCAATGGAAAAACAATAATATCTTCAACATACAGTGCTTAGACAAGTGGATGGTCACATGCTAAAGGATGAGCTGGTCCCTGTACTACACCGAACACAAAAGCTAACTCAAAATGTCTGACAGGTCTAGACGTAAGGGCTAAAATCATACAATTCTTAGAAGAAAACAGAATCTTCATAGCCTCAGGTTTGATGTCTTAAATACAACACCAAAAGCAGAAGTGACAACAGATGTAAATTAGCTGGACTTTATCAAAAATAATATATTTTTGCTTTAAAGAATGCCATCAAGAATCTGAAAAGACAAGCCACAGAATGGGGGAAAATATTTGCAAATCTTGTATCTGATAAGGGACTTATTTCCAAAATGTGTAAAGAACTCTTAGAATTCAATAATGAAAAGATAAGCCAATTAAAAACAGGCAAAGGATCTGAATAGACATTTCTCCAAAGAAGATATGAAATAAGCACATGAAATTATGCTCAACATTGTTAGTCATCAGGGAAATGCAAATTAAAACCACACTAGGGCACAATTTACACAGACAAGAGTGGCTTTAATTTAAAAGGCAAGTAATAATAAGTGTTGGGAGGACCTGGGTATAGTAAAACCCTTATACATTGTTGGTAGAAATGTAAAATGGGGCAACTAGTCTGGAAAGTAGTTTGTTTCCAAAGGTTAAATGTAGAATTACTGTATGACTTAACAATTACACTTACAGTTATTTTACTAAGAGAAACAAAAATATATGTCCACATAAAAGCCTGTGCACAAGTAATTATAACAGCACTATTCATAATATCAAAAAGAGGAAACAATTCAAATACCCATCAATTGATTAACAGATAAATGAAATGTGGTATGTCCATGCAATGGAATATTATTCAGCTATCAAAAGGAATGATGTACTGATACATACTACAACCTGGATGAACCTTGAAAATACTATGCTAAGTGGAAGAAAACAGACCAAAGACTGCATATTATAAGATGCCATTTATACAAAACATTCCAAACAGGCAAATCTATAGAGACAGGAAATAGATTCGTGGTTGCCAGGGGATGGGGAAGTTGGGGAGTGACTGTTAACAGAATGGGGTTTCTTTTGGGGTGATAATAATGTTCAAAAATTGATTCTTGTAATGGTTGCACAACTGTGTAAATATACTAAAAATCATTGAAATGTACTTTAAATTGGTGAATTGTATAGTATGGGAATGATGTCTCAATAAAGCTAACTTTTTAATTCATCAGGGAAAAAATACTAGCATCTTCCTATTTATCTTGTCATTTAAAACTTATATCTATATAATTTTATATATAACATATCTGTGTTATGGGTTGAATTACGTCCTTCCCAAAAATTTATATGTTGAAGTCCTCACTCCCAGTACCTCAGTTTATGATCTTATTTAGAAATGGGCTCATTGCAGATGTAATTAGTTAAGATGAGGTTATACTGGTGTAGGGCGGTCCCCATATCCAATATGACCAATGTCTTTATAAAAAAAGAAAGTTTGAAGGCAAACAGGCATACAGAGAAGACAGTGGGACAAGACACAGAGAGAAGACAGCAACCTGCAAGCCAAGGAAAAAGTCCCGGAGCAGACCCTTCCCTCACAGCCCTTGGATGGAACCAGCCCTGCTAACACCTTGATTTTTAATTTCTAGCCTCCAGAACTGTAAGACAATAAATTTCTGGTTTGGTTTGGTTTTGTTAATTTAGTAGTAGACAAAGTCTCCCTATGTTGCCCAGGCTGGTCTCAAACTCTTGAGCTCAAGCAACCTTCCTCCCTCAGCCTCCCAAAGTGCTGGTATTACAGGCATGAGGCACAGTGTCTGGCCTACGTTTCTGTTTTGAAACCACCCAGTTTGTGGCACTTTGTCACAGAAGCCCTAGACAAGTAGTACAGCCCATATTACTTTAGTAGAGTGGTACCTGCATATAATTTATTCATACTTACATACATTTACAGGTGTTGAGGGACATTCCTTTTCCCTGTGAGTGAAGCATGTCTCCTGTAGAATGTGAGCTGGGGAAGAAGAACAGGTTGACCAGCTGACCTAGACCTGGCTCCCCACTTGTTCCTTAATAGCTGTCACATAACCATGCTGAATGTCAGTTTCCTCAATTGCAAAGCCTAGGAAAACATCTCTTCCATGAAAGGTTATGGTCAGACTTAGCAACAATATATTTTTCATGCCTTCATGATGCCTAGAATATGGTAGGCATTCAATTAATGATAGTTCTGATTATAAATTGTTTAGGACATGGTGTGGTACAATGAAAGCTTTTGAACCAGGCACATACTTCATGCATTTATTCAGCAAATATTTGTTATTGTGTGTTGGGCTCTGTACTAGGATCAGTGAATATAGCAGTTAACAAAATAAAATTCCCTACCCTGTGGGGTTTATGATCAAGTAGGAGAGAGAGAGAGAGTAAAATATGTGCATAATAAATAAGTAAATTATTTACTAAGATAGTACATTGGACAGTTAAAAAGTGCTTTGGAGAGAAAAATAAAGAAGAGTAAAGGAAAATAGCCATGCAGATAAAGGTGCTGACATTTATAAAGGATTGCCAGGCACAGTGGCCCATGCTTGTAATCCCAGCCCTTTGGGAGGTCGAGATGGGCAGATTGCCTGAGCTCAAGTGTTTGAGACCAGCCTGAGCAACATGGTGAAACCCTGTCTCTACCAAAAATACAAAGATTAGCCAGGCATAGTGGTTTCAACATGTATTCCCAGCTATTTTGCAGGCTGGGGTGAGAAGATGGTTTCAATCCAGGAGGCAGATGTTGCAATGAGCCAAAATTGCACTACTGTACTCCAGCCTGGGTGATAGAGCAAGATCCCATCTCAAAAAAAAAAAGCGGGGGGGGGGGTGATAGAGCAAGATCACATCTCAAAAAAAAAAGGGGGTGGGGGCGGAAAGGAAAGAAATTTATAAAGGATGGTCAGGGTAAGTTTCACTGAAATGAGGACACCTAAATAAGGCTAAGCTGATAAAAACTTGTGTCTTGTCAGATCTGGGATTTGAATTCTTGTTCTGCTATTTTACTTACTGTATAATGTTGGGAAAGCCATCTTATTTCTCTGAGTCTCCATTTCATGATCTGTAAATAGGGATAGTGGTACCTACTTTACAAAGTTTTCAGATCTTGTAATAATGTATATCAAGCTTTTTGTTCACAAGATATTTTTAAGAACATTGGTAAAGTAACTTCTGATATTTATTAGGTACTTCCTCTATCTACCATGCTCTCCCCTAGGCATTTCATATGCATTATCTCATTTTATTCTCACAATAGCTCAATAAGGTCAGTAGATTATACTCCCATTTTGCAGATGACAAAACTGAGGCTCAGGGAATTGAAGTGATTTTCCCAACATCACCAAATTAGGAAGTGGTATAGATAGGACCTGAACCTAAATTCCTTCCCCTGCTTATTGGCTATGTGACTGTCAATGAGTCACTTCTCTAAGCCTTCATTTCTAATTATTTAAGAATTGGAGCATCATTTAATTTCCCATACGATGCCTTGATTAGCATCTTAACTCAATCCAGTTTGGCATGTAGCTGAGACTGTCTGTCAGGAAAACTCAAAAAGGATATAAAATAACATCCAACCAAGCTTGACCAACAATACAGTTTTGATCAGTGGCAGTGGCTACCTGGAGCCCTCTACTGGGAAGGATTTTAAGATCACAACGTGTGTGAGCAGGCAATAGTACCATGATCTATTAGTGATGTCTGGCATGGATCAGGGCATGGAGAATACAGTTCTGTATGGTGTAAAAGTCACTTCTGCTGGTCCTAAGTAGGAAATCCAAATATTCCTGCAAAATCGAAGCTTACTTTCTTTGGTTAACGTAAAAAGCAACTTTAACATACTTAAAGCCAGTTACCAACCTTGATAACATGAACATAAATTTAGGAATCATTCTCTCCATTTTCTGGATATTATCTACCTCTTGACCTTCAGTCATCAACTCAAATGTCTTTGACAACACGGTCAAGAAACAAAAATTTTAACTACTTTTAAATCAAACATAGAAGAAAACCATACACATTTTCTTGGTTGGAAAGAAATGTGGTTCTCTTAAGGATCATGTAATAAACGGCAGCCAAAGAGAGACAGAGATGAGTGTGTTTCCCAAACTGCTGACCCACTTACTCCATACTCAGGGACCCATTCCTCTCTTCAAGATCAGAGAGCCTCCTGATTTATAACACAGCACATTAAGGAGGCCTAGAACCACATGCCAACAAGGGAATGTGGGGAAAGAAAGCAGACCCTTTCTTATCTTTTGAGTTGAAGGATTTGTATGGGAAGTTGCTAAAAATAATTTCCAAATGTGTCAGTCTGAATTGCATTAGTCAACTGCCAGTGATCATGGACGAAGCCAGCCTCAAACTGGTAAAATGAAGTAATGGAAAAGCCAAGCAATGTTTTTGGGGGGCCAGTGCAAAGACTAGGGAATTTCAGACAGATCTGGGTCAGAATCCTGTTTGGTACATTTCCCAATTTGTGACCTTGGGCAAGTCATTTCACCTCCCAGAGCCTCAGATTCCTTACCTCTAAGGTGGAGGTAGTTACATACCTTCCTCCTACCCTTTATTGTGAAGATTAAATATAATAATAAATCCAAAGCACTCAGCAGCGTGCCTGCAATGTAGTAAGCCCTCCATCAAGGTGAGCTCTGCTTACCGTGTTCTAGATGAAGAAGGAAAGTCTATTTATATTTCTCAATGAGAGTCATGCAGATTAATATTATAGTAAGTCAGAATTCCCACATTAAATTCAAGAGTTGTACCAGGGCAGGCTTCTAGGTAGAAATCTAGTTGCCACTCTGCATTCACTTGCTATTCAGCCTTGAGAATTTTATCCCACTTCTCTGAGCTTCAGTTGGACCATTTGTCACATAAGACAGGGCAGCACAGAATTTAAGACATGGACACAGTGTTCAAATCCCAGCTCTGTGTTTTTTTTCTGTGTGACTGAGCCTTGGTTTCCTGATGATGATAACCACACTAGTTTCCCAGTGAAAATTAATAAAATACGCACTCAAAAATGTAAGCAATACTAATTCTTAGCTTCTTTAATAACGTTATTATTAAAATGACTCTCTCTCAGGTTCTTCCCTGCTACAAGAAGCCAATATCAGCAGCAAGATGGAAGGAAACCAAATTGTGGTTAACAATTTTCCCCTGACATGCTACATGCAGAGAGCTGAGAATCGTCTGGACATTGGCCATTGCCACCCCAAGAATATCCCTCCCTCTAACATCCAAAGGCAATCAAGAATAATCAGAAAATTTAAAAAATGTAAATGTCTCCTCCTCCAGTGCTCTGTAGTTCAGAGAAAGCAAAGCTCCTATATCAGCATTAATTAAACTGCCAACTAGTAACAGTCCCATTACTCAACCCATAAATCTAATTCCTATCTGTTCAGCAAGAATCCCTAGGCGACATAAACCCCGGCCGGAGTTTTATGTAACCTTAAAGAACTCTTGATAGCTCCTGGAGTTTTTCTTCTCCCCACCCATCTTGCAGTACCAAGAAGGTCTACTCTGCGTGTTAATGGGGAAAATAGCTTCTCTCGGCACTTTCCCCGTCTGTCTTAATTTTTTAAATTATACTTTTATTAAACCCTTAAGGAAAATGGAGTTGCCGAGTTCTCATTAAACAGGGAACTATGTACTGCATAAAACAGAGCAATGAATTTTTTTTTTGAAAGCTACCCTCACTATTTGCCTTAATGAATTCTCCCTCCGCTGCTATGTTACAGAGAGTGTGCAAATAAATAGAGCACTTTGTGAGTGGTGGATGGGAAAACGGATATTTAAGTAGATAATCATAGGTCTTGCAGTCTCCAATGGGGATGTCTCTTCCCAGGAACTCAAACCACTTGGTGCATTAAGGCAAGCTCCTCTCTTCGACTTCACGTCAGTGAGGGAAAGCACTTCATCCCTGGAACCAGTCACAGAAGGAGAATCACTCCCCTTCAAGAGCCTCGGAGGAAGCTGTGGGAGTCCATGCTCCAGGGGAATACACAATGTTTATTGAGTATCCACTCTGGCTAGGCACCTTGCAAAGGGCTTCTCCTAGCATCCGAGGTTATCAGCTGTGGTAAATCAGGTGACTGGTCCCAACGCCACACCCGCTCTCAGCAGACTCATCCATCTGAGCTCTGCCATGTGACTTGGCAGTGTTTCCCATTGTAGATAGAATCTACTTTCTTGCCCTGCTGTTGTTGAACTTAGTCATGTGACTTGCCTTGGCCAATGTAATGTAAGAGGAAATGATAGGGGGCCAGTTACAAGCTGAGCTTTGAGAGGTGGCACATGTTTCCAATTTCCAATGCTCCTGCCCTCAGCACCATAATTAAGGGCATGTCCCACAGAGCTGCTGGTATTAGGATGAGAAACACAGAGCTGCTGGTCTTAGGATGAGAAACAGAGCAGACACAGCCTGCCTGGAGTGAAGCCGGACTAAACAAACCTAGCCCATCTGCAGACATAAGAGTGAGAGAAATGTTTGTCATTGCAAGGCACTGAAATTTCAGAGTTACTAATTGCATAGCATTACTGTAGCAGTAGCTGACCAACAGATCAACAGCATATTCGAATCACTTGAGGAGGCCGGATGTGGTGGCTCATGCCTGTAATCCTAGCATTTTGGGAGGCTGTGGCAGGAGGATTGCTGGATCCCAGGAGTTTGAGACCAGCCTGGGCAACATAGTAAGACCTTATTTCTAACAAAACTTAAAAAGAAATTAGCCAGATATGCTTGTGCTACAGTCTCAGCTACTCAGGAGGCTGAGGCAAGAGGATTGCTTGAGTCCAGGAGATTGAGGGTGCAGTGAGCTGTGATTGCACCACTGCACTCCAGGCTGGGTGACAGAGCGAGACCCTGTCTCAAAATAATAATAATAATAATAATAACAACAACAACAACAACTTGGGGAGCTTTAAAAAAATGTTGATGCCTAGACTCCATCCTAGAGATTTTGACTAAGTTGTTCTGAGATGACTCAGGGCACCTCCCCAGTGATTCTAATGTGCAGTTAGGATGAAAAAAACACCAATCCTCATCACATTTAATCCTCTCTACAATCCTGCAAGGTAGGTTTGCCCACCTCACCTTACAGGTAAAGAAATTGAATGTCATAGACAAGGAGTATTATCTAGAGGCCTCCCACCCAATAAGTGGCAAATCCAACACCCAAGCCCAGATTTGTGTAACTTAGAGTCTCAAAGTAGCTGGGAATGTGCGTTCTGGGGCCTCACAATGTCTACAAATCAATTCTCTTGGATTTGGAACCAAGAATCTACCTTTTAAATTGACTTCTGTATAGGCAGAATCTGAAATGGCCCTCAAGATCACTGCCTCTTTCTGTACATGCCCTGTATAATCCCCTCACCTTGAGTGTAGGTGAGACCTATCAATAGGATGGTTGTCACTCTTCTGATGAGCTTACATTATGTGACCAGGGTGAAGGAATTTGTGGATGTAATTAAGACCCCTAACCAGTTAACAAGTAAATCAAAGGGGATATTATCCTTGGCAGGCCTGACGTAATCAGGTGAGTCCTTCAGAAGAGGATGTAGAGGTCAGAGATGGAAGACACCGGGAAGATCAAGGTAACAGAGACACTCTTATTGGCCTTGAAGAAGAAAACCTGTTTACTATGAAGACAACCACATGGCAGAGAACAGTGGGCAGCCACTAGGGACTAAGGACCTCAGTCCTACAACCTCAAGGAACTGAATTCTGCCACCTACTAGTGAGCTTGGAAAAAGACCTCAAGCCCCATCTCTGGCCAATATGTTGATCTTAGCCTGATGAGATCCTGAGTACAGGACTCAAACTCCTGTCCTGATGGACATGGCAAGATGAATTTGTGTTGTTTTAAGCTAAGTACATGGTGATTTCTTACAAAGCAATAGGAACTAACATAGCTTCCCAGGCAATTTGGATAAAGGCTGTTGTCCTTAGGCTACACTTTGAAAGGCACTGGAACTACCTTCTTCGAAACCTGCACAACAATGGAGGCCAATGAGATTACCCAGATCAAAACTAAACCAGACCACAAATAAACTTTGACTGGGTCAAATTTGGGATTTTGTTGTTGCTGTTATCATTTTCTTGGTGTGGTTTGGTTTGAGGTTTGCTTGTTTGTGAAATGAAATGTTGATTGATGACTGAGTGTATTCAAAACAATGACATCCCCAGTAAGGCTTAGACCAATGCTTCTCAAACTGTCTATGATAAAGGACCAGCTTTATTTTTTTCCCAATATATCATGGACTGATACATGGTTCTACTGTGCATGACTAGTGTTTCAAAATGCCAGATGCAAACTGGTCCACATCTGGTTTAACAGGACACTTGGACCCTCTGCAGTACTGAATTACTGTAAAAGTTTTCAAATGCCAGTTCTTGGTGCCTGACTGATCTTGTCCTGGACTGGTAACAAACATCTCATAGGCCCACAGCTCAGAGACCACACTTTGAGAATAGCTTAGAGTCAGTCACAGTCCTCACCCCTTGCAGCTCCAGTCCTGGGCTGGGACCACAGATGATGCTGAGATGCTGAACACTTCCAAATCTTCCACATTGTGCTTCTTTTCATGCTCAGATTTCTAAAAGTTAAGCTGAGGCAGGAAAAGTCTTCTGAGTTTTGGAGATTAGCATCCAATGTGGGACTCCACAGAAGACTGGAAACTAGAATGGATTTGCCATGAAGTTTATGAAGTATAAATTTCAGAGCCCCTTACATGAATGCACCTACCAAATAAATATATATGTCCATACCTACATTTTATTAATAATTTTGTGTTTTAAGAGGGTCATTTAAGTTGTTTATATGTCAGTTTGCCAAAACCTAATCTGCCCTTTCTGGGGACATAGATCTAAGTTCACCAAGACATTAGGTTCATGAGATGAACCTGCATACATTCTTCACTCTGCAGACAGAGATGTTTTATCTGCCCACCCAAGAAGCAAGTTTTAGATGTATAGCCTGAGAGCCCTGGAGTGGAACCTCAGTAATGCCATCTACTCACTGAAGTTGGATGAGCAGCTGCACTTCTTATAGTCTCAGTTCCTTTATCTATACAATGAGGACAAAAGCAGCATCCTTAAATATTTAGTGAGATCATGGGCTAATGGGCCCAGGGCAGAGCTGGATGTCTAAGAGAGTGAGTACATAGTGACTTAGCACCCAGCCTCTGGAAGCAGTACACCCCAGGTTCAAATCTTGACTTTTCCGTGATCTTGCAAGTTAGCCAAGATCGCCAAGCCTCGGTTTTCTCAGGTTTAAAATAGGGCTAACATTTTAACTCCATCCTTGAGTCACTCTGAAGATTGAGATGATGCATGAAAATGATTAGAAGACGTCTTGGGGCAGAGTGAGTGCTCATTGATGGCAACTATTATTATTTCGCAAACACAGGTGAGGGGTTTGGTCCAGATCACTAGGGAAGATATCAGAGAGCCAAGTTTAGGGATGAAGGATCCCATGACCTTGAAGCTGAGTTAGGCCAACAGGCCACTCAGGGCCCAGACCCACATCTCTAGCTCCTTAGTGCTGAAGGAGCCCACCCCCCACAAAGCCAGTCTGCCACAGACCACCACACGGATCTCCCTTTGCAGAGACCTGGCAGCCACGTGCAGATACTCACCAGTTCTCAGTTCACTCCTGTATCATTCTCCCTAATATCTCCCTGGGGGGCTGATTGATGGCAACAGGCAACAATCTATAGCTATGTGACAGAATGTTTACTACCAGCCCTCTAGGAAATGATTACTTCGAGGTAATTTTGAACCTCCAGACTATGATGCAGTGTCTCATATATTAAACTGCAGTGAGCAGTGTATAAAAGTATTACAAGGAGACCTTGTATTTCGCAGCTTACTGGGAAAGGAGCATGCAGTGGCAAATTGGTTTCAGGGGAAGGCAAGCACAGAGGTTTCAAATTCTTTGTATTCATCCTTCATGGAAGGAACAGAGAACTAAGCCTAAAGCCTACACAGCCAAGGGCAATGCCCATTTTATACCCATGGACTGCTCCAAGGAAACCTATGGCCAGTGTTACAGAGGCCCTAGATACTGTAATTCAAATTGCTAAGACTTTAGGACTGTGCCACAGCTGCCTCTAGAAGCTAAATAGATTTATCTATGCTTCTCCCACAATCATCACCAAAAAATGGGTTCCTCGGGGTACCCCCTTCTTCACAAATCTCTCTTCCAAATGAAAGTTTCTTGAAGATTAGACAAAAAGACCAATAGAACAAAATATAGAATCCAGAAACCAACTCACACATATATAACTATCTGATTTATAACAAAAGTAACACTGGAAACAGAAGAGAATGGGTGTTATTTTCAAATACTGGTGCCAGGTTAATTGGACACCCATATGAGGAAAAGATTCATCTTGAACCCCACCTCACAGCATACACAAAAATCAATGCCAGATGGATTATGCATCTAAACATGACAGGGGAAACAATAAAGCTTTCAGGCAAAAACATGAGAGAATATCCTCATGACCTTGACATTGGAAAAAGTTTCTTAAATAGATCACAAATGTTCTAACTAAAGGGAAATATCAAATTGGACTACAACCACAATTCTTAATAGTAACCAAAATATATCCTCTACTAGTGATGAAAAGACAACAGGTAGAGTGAAAATGAATGTTTGCAAAATCAAAAAGGACTTTTTTCCAAAGTATAAAAAGAACTCTACAAATTAATAAGAAAAAGTCAGACAACCCAACAGAAGAAATTGGGCAAAAGATATAAATAGGAAGTTCACAAAAGTCGGTATCCAACTGGCCAATAAATACATGAAAAGTTCTTTGGATATCAGGGAAATGCAAATAAAAACCACAGTGCAATATCTATCACTACCATAATAGGCTAACATTAAAAAGATAGTTAATAGCAAGTGTTGGAGCAATTGGAACACTCATATATTATTGGTGGCAGTATAAATTGCTATAAACACTTATAAAATGGTCCGTAGTATCTGCTAAAGCCATCACGTACATAATCTATGAATTCTATTCAACAATTCTATTCATATGTATATGCCCAAAAGAAATGCTTATGTGTTCACCAATAAGCATGTATAACAATATTCATACCAGCCCTACTGTATTAGCTAAAAACTAGAAATGACCCAAATGTCCATCAACAGTTGAATGGAAAAATAAACAGGTATATTCACACAGTGGACATGACATGGGATGGGACAGTATCTGCCTCACGGTTGGAGATGAGGCTTGAATGAAGATATATGTGCACTTACTGTAGGGCTGAAGCTTAACAATGGAAGCTCCATGTCACTACACTGCTCTGTGTACTCTCCACATTGCAATGAGAATGAATGAACTACATGCAACAATATGGATACATCTTACAAACTGTTGAGTGAGGCCCAGCACAGTGGCTCATGCCTGTAATCCCAGCACTTTGGGAGGCTGAGATAGGAGGATCAGTTGAGCCCAGGAGTTTGAGACCAGCCTGGGCAACATGGCAAAACCCTATCTCTACAGAAAATACAAAAATTAACTAGGCATGGTGGCACATGCCTGTAGTCTATGCTACTCAGGAGGCTGAGGTGTGAGGATCACTTGAGCCCAAGAGCTCAAGACTGCAGTGAGCTGAAATTTGTGCCACTGTACTCCAGCCTGGGAAACAGAATAAGACACCTTGTCTCAAAAACAAACAAACAAAAATCCCAACAGCAACAACAAAATGCTGATTGAAAAAGCCAAATGCAAAATGATACATACTAATAATAGTACATGCTGTTTAATCTTGTCTATATAAAGTTCAAAAATTTGGTACATATACACCATGGAATACTATGCAGCCATGAAAAGGAGTGAGATCATGTCCTTTGCAGGGACATGGATGGAGCTGGAAGCCATCATCCTCAGCAAACTAACACAGGAACAGAAGACCAAATACTGCATGTTCTCACTCATAAGTGGGTGTTGAACATTGAGAACACATGGACACAGAGAGGAGAACATCACAGGGCCTGTTGGGGGTTGAGGGGCAAGGAGAGAGAACTTATTAATAGGTGCAGCAAACCACCATGGCACACGTATACCTATGTAACAAACCTGCACATTCTGCGCATGTATCCCATTTTCTTTTTTAAGAAAAAAAATTAGCAAAATTAGCCTATGCTTCAACAGTCAAGATAGTAGTGACAGGGAATAAGGACTGGAAAAGGGGCTCAGTGGGATCTTCTGGGAAGCCGGCAGTGTTCTCTTTTTTTATTTTAGGCACTGGTTACTAGAATATGTTCACTGCAAATATTTAACAAGGAGCATATTAATGCTTTCTGTGATTTTCCACTATCTGTTATTCTTCAATAAGACTATTTCTTTAAAAGAAAAAATCAACTCATCTGAATTGGGTTCCAGGGTTAGGCCACAAGATTGAAAAGGAGATGGTAAAGTGAGTTCCTGGCTTTTTTCCTCGGGAAGGTAGGACTCTTAACAAGGGGAAATTCCTCTGCCTAGGGAGAACATTATAATGATGCTGGCTGGTCAAAAAGCATAAGAAACGTGAACTAGAGCAGATGGAAGGAGTAGGGAAGAAGAGCTTTCGTTGTTAAGTGTCAGCCCTATACTAAGTGCACATATCTCTATTTGAGCCGCATCTCCACCGGTGAGGCAGATACTGTTTCATCCCATGTCACTGCTAAGAAAACTGAGCCGCAGGAAGAGGCCAGAACACACACCAAGGTCTCAATGGTTCCAAACCCATGTTCCCAACCTCCGTAGGTGGCCCATAACATGTGGTAGCTGCTTGCTGAATGGGAGGAGCAGTCATGCCAGGGATCTGTGTCCTGTGACCTCCCAGTAGAAATGCAAGAACTGCAGCAGGCCAGAGGAGGCTCCGCTTCCCAGCAGGCTTGGATGCACTGCCCTCCTGCTCAACATCGTCTCTGCCTTTAATTGGCGTGATCCACTCCACAACAAGGAAAATGTTTACAGTGCTAACAAGGCAAACAGTTAATTAAAAGAGCTGTACCTTCCGGGGATTTTAATTTAGGGCAGGCACCAACTGGGATAAAGAAGACATTCAAACCATTGGAATTGTGCAGTTTTCACACCCAACTGACTACGATGTGGAATTTAGTAAGGATGACTTCCGCTTTCTAATTATGACTTCCAACTGCCTGTAAATAAGGCCTTTGCTGTCTCAGAAGGCTTTGGAGTTTGCACTTGAAGTGCTAACAACTTAGAAAAGTGGGGATATTTAAGGCAACGAAAGAAGATGAGGAAGAGTTAAGCTCCCCTTGTTCAAATCTCAGCTCTGCCACTTACTAAATTGTGATGAATTACTCAACCTCTCTGAGCCTCAGTTTCTCATCCATAAACTAAGGACAATATGTGCAGCGAATAGGGTTTTTAAGATTATTAAATTAAAATATGTACATATATATGCATATGCATGCACACTCGTTACATATATACTCAAATATATACACATCTCATTTGGCACCATCCTGGGCATATAGCAAGTACTCAGTTATCATTATCAGTTATGAGTATTCTGCTCACAGCTCACGGTACTGATTTTGGCCTTGGGAAACTGACCTAGATGTGGTAAAGACTTTGACTTCAGAGAAACTATCTAAGTTATCCAAGGTCACACAGCTAGGAGGTTTGGTACTTGGCCAAGGTGAGGTTGGGTCCCAGCTATATCTGACTTTTGAGTCTCTCCTTTTTCACTGCACTCTATTCCAGATGTGAGCTGAATTCAGATCTCCCAGCTCCAGGCCCAACTGCTCAGATCAGAGTAATTTGCGTCGAGGGCCAGCCAGGCACAGAACAAGAGCCCCTGCCGTGATGAAGCAGATAACTTTCGAATCACTGGCTCTCTGGTCCCATGGGGCTTTCCCCTCTGGCTGCTGTTCTTGGCCAAGGATGAGATGGATTGTGGATTTCATAGCATTTGGAGGAGCCACTAAGGGTTGAGGCATAGGAGGAGGTAAGAAGAGGTCAGAAACATCAGGCTTTCTAACAACAGCTGCAGCAACCCCCCTTGGTGCAAGCATTCCCTTCTCACCCTCCCAGTGAGTGATGAGACACCCAGAAGACACCGGACCAAAGTGTTCTAATGCTGGATTCCAAGCTAAATAAGCCTGGTTCCCTCTATTGTCAAATTTCAGCTAATTGAGATGCGTCGCTTCTCATCCTAGCCCTGTCTTCAAATGATTTGATTCTAGCCGTGTGGCTTAGGACTGAGACATGGATGCAAGTTCATATAAATCCCTAAGGACGTCAAGCAAACATGAGCTTTTATTCTAATCCCCCTCAAGCTGACCTTAAGCAAATGTCTTAACTTCTCTGAGCCTCAGTTTCTCCTTATAAAAGGAAATAATAATGGTACCTAGTCCATAGGATGTTACAAGGATAAATGTAACAATACAAGAAAAACACATAAAACATGCAGTAAACCCTTAACAAACGACAGCTAACATTTTTTTCCAGTATCATTCTCAAAGGCAATTGGAATATGCCCAACTGCCAAGTGGAACCAGGTGGAGGTGGCATGAGAGTGGCACAGTAGCCATCAGGTCCATTCATGTCATTCTGCCTGGATAAAATGTTTCCTGGCTTTCTGTCACACGTACTGTTGTCACCAGGCCCTGCATGTCTGGTCCTGCATATTTCTCTGATGTCATCCCCAGACGCTCTCTCCCACAGTCACTCTGCTCCAGCCACACTGGCCTCCATGGCCTTTCACATCTCAGAGGCTGGGAACATGCTTTCCCTGCCTTGAATCCTCTTACTACTGTGTTACTCTGCTGACTCCTACCTGTTCTTTATTTACCTGTTCTTCATTCTTCCTGAATGTTGCCTAATTAGAGAACTTCTTATCCTCAAATTCATTCCCTTGTGGGTTACCATGGGTTGTAATCATCTGTTGCTTTGTTTGTTGTCTTCTCCTATAGACTGTTAACCCATTGGGGAAGGTCATGCTTGTCTGGCACGGTGCCTGCAACCTAGCAGAGAACTCAATAAGTGTGAGGATGGATAAATGGATGGATGGGTGGATGGAAGGAGAATGATAGAAGAAAGCTAGCTCTTGACAGTCAAGGAAGAATCACATTTTGGACACACAGTGAGGTGCTCAATAAATTTTAAAAAGATGGATGCATGGATGGATGCATGGATGGATGGATGGATGGATGAATGGATGGATGAAAGGATCAGCCAGAGCACAATGTAACATAATAGTTAAATGCACATGCTTTGGAGGTTACTGTTCTCTGCCATTTACTAGCTGTGTAACTACAGATGAGTCACTTAACCTCTCTGGGCCTCAGATTCTTTGCAGTTGGTGAAGATTTTTACTGCAGGACTTGTGGGCAGAGAACACTTCTCCCGTGACTTGTTAATTCACTTTTGTTCAAGGCAGAAACTGTCCAAGCCTCAGTTTCTACATCTGTGGAATGGGAATCATACCACCCACCTCTCAGAATTACTGTGAGTGCTAGACAAGATTCTGCAGGTACAGTCTTGCTTTGTGAATGATGAATTGTGTAACTAACATAGGATGATCTCTGTCGTCATGCAGCAAGGTCGTCCTAGCAATGCCCTTGTCAGGGCAGGGAGTCATTCAGGATTTTTCCCTCTAAACTTTAATCCTTGGTCACACTGCTCCTCTTCCTCCTCCCTCCTCTACCACCTTCTGACACCACTGCCTCCTCCACCCAGGAAAGACAATCACAGAGTGCTTATTCCTCTTTTTAAAAGAAGAAGAAGAGAGAAGAGAGAAGAAGAAGAGGAGAAGGAGGAGGAGGAGGAGGAGGGGTGGGGGGAGGAGGAGGAGGAGGAAAAGAAGAAGTTATTTTTGGGCTAAAAAAATCCTCCAAGAATTAACTACAAAACATGGTCTTGTTCTCTGGCAAATCCAGTCTAAACTGTGCAGCTGAAAACAAACACTCCTTCTTCCCCTGGTGTCAAAAAACCATACATTGTGTTTTGAGGCCTTCTGGAGAGTGTTAAAATATTCTTTTTCTCAGGGGAAATGAAATTCAGCCTCATACACTGCAGTTGGTCGCAGAGCTTCCAAAACAGAGGTGAACCTCCAGCTTGATAGAGTGGTGTCAACATCATGAGTCACAGTCTGACCCAAGAGATTCATTGCCTCCTTATTCATCTAGAATTTTTACTTATACAAACAGAGGCTCTGATTTGTCCAGTTTTCTACCATTCAGTATGATACGGTCCTCTTGGGCAAAGCTTCGGGCCAAGCCACCCTGTAGACCATGGCTCCCTGAGGAGCTCTCCATGGTGCCTTTTTCTGATCCCACCAGCTGTAGCCAAAGCCTCAGATCAGGCTTCCCTCCCTGCACTTGGGCGCCTTCCACAACACCTCTGCAGAGTGCTAGGGTATGCCCATTACCTGAGGCATCCTGTGCTCCTCCCACAGCCTATCCATTGTCCACATTTCTGCGGGCTCAAGATTCCAGGGCACTTTTGGGCCCTCTACTTATTCCAGGGACACTGCTGTCTGGCAAGATCTAATGAGGCTTCTCCTTTTGGTTGCAAAAGCTTCAGGCTCCTGGCAGGCAAGAGGACCAATTTCAGGCCTGATTTCAGCAGCCACATGTGCCAACTGAAGCAAAGAACTCTAACAGACACAGAATGACCTGTCCTATCCCTGGGGGCCCTGAGGGAGGCCACTTTTGCCACCCCTAATGTCTTCAAACAGGTCCCAAAATATGGTAACACTCAGACAACAAGACAGTTAGGTCAGGGAGCATAGAGATTATCAAGCCACCCTCTTCCCCATGCTAAAGATAGGAAAACTGAGGTTAGAGAGAGGAAGTCATTCACCCAAGAATACCCACCCATGAAGTGGCAAGTTAAAAACATACCAATTTCAAAGCCCAGTTTCTTCCTCTGAGTCATACTACAACGTTTCTCAAGAGTTTGGCCAACTGTTGTTTTTCTGGCCAGTTTACCCCACCTGTCTTCTCCACCACTGCCACCCTGATGGGTCTCACCTTCAGCCTCCTCCCCATTTTCCACTGGTTGTCTTCACCCACCCTTCACCTTCATATTCAACAATCCTTCTGCTGTTATTTCATACTGCTCACTTAAAAAAATTATACTGAGAAGTAAACAATGGGAAATTTTATGCTGTGATCTGAACTAGCCAAGCACTCTTAGCTCCGCCAGTGACACAAGATATGCTCTGCGCATCTCGCTAGCTCTGTCCATTTCACTTTCTCTGCATCTTGCTCCAGAGACATCAACTTAGTCCAGAAGTGCAGTAGCTCAGCATCTGAGACTTAAGAGATTCTGCTCAGAAATGATGCTGTCCTCACCCCCTTACGGGGCCCTTTCCTCTCTCCTGAGACCGCAGGTGAACCAGCTGCTGTGTGAAGAAGATAAAAGAACAGGGGTCAGCCGGAAAGCTACTCCATCCTTCTCCTGTGGAGTCTCACTGGCTTTAGAGAGGCAGGATAGCATTTTGGTTCAGTTCACTGGCTTTGGGGCTAGATTCTCGGGATTTAAAACACATCTCTGTTGCTTAATAGCTGTGTGACTTCAGGAAAGTCACTTAATATTTCTGATCCTCTACTTCCTTATTGAAAAATAGGGTAATACAGTATCTACTTCCTAGGATTTTTGTGAAGATTAAATTAGGTAATATAAAAAGGTATCTGGAAGAGTGCCTGGCATACAGCAATTGTTTTATAGGTGTTTACTCATACTCCATATGACGAGAAGGCAGTTCCTCCATTGTGGACAGAGCCCTGAGATGATCTGCATCTACTCAGGTGTGGGTGAGGACACATCTGAAAATATTCACAATCACCCCCTGATGTGAAAGGAATTCGGTGTGTGTCCATTTACTAGGCACCACCATGTGTTGGGAACTAGCCAAGCTATGTTCACCTGTATTTCTTCATTTAATCCTTACAATAGGGCTGGCATATGTTTCTTTATCCTTGCCTTACAGATGAGGAAACTGAGGCACTGGGAGGGTAAATCAGCTGACCAAGATCATGTGCGTAGGAAGTGGCCCAAAATTTCAACCTGTCTGTTTGAACTCAGAGCTGCCACCATCAACCAATACACTCTCCTGGCCTAGTGAGAACCAAAGTGTCTGCCCACCCCAGAGGAAGCTGAAGAGAAGCAAGCCTCATGTCCCTTCCACGTGCTGAGAGAGGAGCCCCCAAGATACATGCCATTGCACCTCCTTGAAAAAAAGATTCATTTTCAAGAATCCTTGAAAAAAACCTCTCAAACCAAAATATCCACCAGATCCTGCTCAAATCTGTAGATTTCAAGCAGTAGCTAGCACCAAGTAATACTACTGCAAGAGATTTAAACAGCTATCGAAGGCTGCACTGGTTCATTCGTTCAGTGAATGGGTGGGTAAGCAACAGGAGCCATGTAGGGGGATCAGAAGCAGGACAGTGACAAAGCAGTAACCCTGAGGTCAGATTATGAGGCCTGTGTTACAAATCAAGAGAATGAAGTTCCCAGTATAGAGGTGACTTGACAGAAGACACGCAGCCGATGAGAGGCAGCTGGACTTCACACCTGGCCTGTCTCCTTCAGGATCCCATCCTTACCACTCCGCTGGACCGTCCTCCCCCTTGCCACACCCTCCTTGCCCCTCAGCCCCTCCTTAGTCCTGCTTCTGAGTCCCCTGGCCCTTCACCTCCAGGCTGCATCCCGATGCCCCCACAGGGACCACCCAACCTCCTTCTGCTGACTGCTGCCCTCAGACAAGGAAACTCAAGGACATTCCCAGGCAAGATCGCAGATGTCACAGGCCTAGGTGAGAATCCTGGCTCTGGATTATCAGTTTGGTGGCCTTAGGAGAGAGACTTAGCCTCTCTCTCTGTGCCTTAGTTTCCTGGGGACAATAATAGTATTTACTTCACGGGGTTGTTCTGAGGGTAAATTATTAATATATATCAAGCACTTAGAACAGTGCCTGACATGCACTAAGTGCTATATGCAATGTTGTTAATAATAATGATAATACTAATAATAGACCAGGAACAAGAGGCTGAGAATGATCATTCTCTTAACAAATGTTTTTTGGATGCCCATGTTGTGCTGCACCTTGGCTGGGCTTTGAATTCTTAGCAGGACACAGAACAGACAAGGTCATCCAGGGGCACATGTTCTAGGCATGACACATCAATCCCCCATCAAATGTCTAGTGACATCACTGCTGTCAACAGACTGCGAAGGTATCCACTCTGATTCCACCACCCTCCCAGGCCAGAGCTCCAGCTTCGGGACTTGGCCTGAACAGACAGACTGTGTGTTAAAGCTGCATGGTGCACACCTGGGTGTTCAGCAGGCAAGTCTGCCCACTTTTGCATATGGCCACATATTTCTAGAATAAAAAGTTGAAATAACTGAGTCAAACTACATCACAACAATCATTGTTTAAAATGCTTAATAAAACTGAGGGACTGTGTTAACTTCTCTTCCCACGTCCACAAGGGGCATGGTTTCAAAGACAAGAACTTCCCAGCACCATACCTCCATCCACCACCCCCGCCTGGGAGCCTAGAGTTCTTTGTCCAACTTTTGCACACTGGAAAGGTAGACTGCCCAAGTGAGCTCCCTCTGTTTAGAAAGCCCAAAGTTATGGGAGGACTGTGGGCCAGGCAGCCAATTCAGCATCAGAGTAAAAAATTAATCACTGCAGAGGAAGTTTGGAAGAACTCCTCTCACTGGATGAGGACTTAAATGGGGCAGGAGTAACTCCCAAATTAAAAGTCCCCCTGACCCTTACCTGTGCAGTCTCCATCTATGAATCTCCTCCCACGACAGCATGGGAGTTTCCTCTCTGTCTCTCTCCCTACTTCTCTCTCTCTCTCTCTGCCTAATATATCACTTTTCTGCAAAATTCTTTGGGCCTGATATTTACATAAACAAGCCCACCACACCTCCAGGTCCTCTTCCCCCATTCCTGGGGCAGGGGGGCCAAAAACCTGGAACACCCGGTTATAAAACCGTTGCCTCTAAGAAACAAGAGACGATGTCTAGCTCTAGTTTGTCCTTTTAAAGTTATATTTCTTTGCATGTTACTATCTTAGTTTTCAAGT
This sequence comes from Cheracebus regulus, assembly GCA_963574635.1. Taxonomy (NCBI): domain Eukaryota; kingdom Metazoa; phylum Chordata; class Mammalia; order Primates; family Pitheciidae; genus Cheracebus; species Cheracebus regulus. Next base: position 33,457 of record CAUYQU010087279.1, read on the forward strand.
TCAGTGGAGCCTGAGACAAGGATTTCGATGCATGGGGCTTACCAAGGGCACGCACTCAGGAAAACCCTATGGGACAATAAAGCAAGCAGGATGGAGTTGAGGGAAAAAGCTAAGCAAAGGTGTGGCCTCCTCAGCTGGGATCTAGCCCAGAGCAAAAAGCATTCAGGGAAGAAAGTCGAAGGGAATGAAATGAGTTCTCACAAAGTACAGTGTGAACATGAAAAGTACAGTGAAAATAGAAATAAACAGAGTCAAATTGACATGATTAAAATAAACCAAGAGACACAGAAGAAAATTTGAGAAAAACAAAACAAACTGAAGTGAAAAAGAATAAAAGAAAAATAACAGATATGGAAGAGAAACAATAAAATCCAACATACACAATATTACTATTCCCAAAAAGATAATGATATAAAACAAATATTTACACCTATAATCTGAAGATCTTTTCTCAAACTAAGAACATACTAAACTAATAAATGGGTCCCACCTGTCCTTCACACCTGGGGATGTAGCAGGAGTGTTACTGCTCACTGCTCACAGCTGTCTTCCTATCCAAAGAATTTCCCTTGGCCAAAGAGAATGGCCTCACTTGGAAACTGACACCCCTCAGCATCCTAAGGTCAGGTGGCTGACATAGGTATACAAAAAGTCAACTCCCTGTAGTGCAATTTACCCTCCAGAGCTCCCCCTGGGTTCAAGCTGAAGCTAGACTCCAGGTGAGGCCACACCCTTGCTTACCTATTTTTCTCTTATTTTCCTCTACCCTATCCTGCTTCTCTGTCTTGTTTTCTTGTTTTGTTTTAAGACAGGATCTCTCTCTGTCACCCAGGCTAGAGTGCAGTGGCATGGTCATGACCTCGGCTCACTGCAACCCTCTGCCTCCCTGGCTCAAGTGATTCTCCCACCTCAGCCTTCTGAGTAGCTGGGACTATAGACATGCACCACCACACCTAGCTAATTTTTGTATTTCTTTGTAGAGACAGGGTCTCACTATGTTGCTCAGGCTCATCTCAAACTCTTGGGCTCAAGTGATCCACCCACCTTGGTCTCCCAAAGTGCTGGGATTACAGGTGAGAGCCTCCATCCTACTTCTCTCATTCTCCCATAGGTTTCTCCTGTGCTCAGTTTCTCAGTAAACTCCATGCATCCACATCCCTGCCTCAGGCTCTACTGAACCTAGACTAAGCACAAAAATATAATGAAATCTGTAAAATATGTACAGAAATATAATTTTAAAGGATACAGTAGAAAATAGAAATTTCAATACCTTCTTCTCACACTCAAGGGGATCACTCTTGATTGCCCCCAGTTTGTGGGTCCCCTATTTTGGAGGCCACTGCTCTAGGTAACCAGTGCCATGGCAGAGTTTGAAGCAGGAAAGAGGCTGGTCTGACCTGTCTGTGGTTGAAAAAGATGGTTCTGGTTGCCCAGTAGGGAATGGAATGAGATGAGGGGATGGGGGGCACCAGGCTAGTAGCAGGCAGAGCAGTGAGAAGGGGGTTACAGGGATCCAAGCCAGGTCTGGTGGCAGCGTAGACTAAGTTGGGCATAGACAGGGATGAAGAGATATGGCTGAAGAGGAAAGGTTTAGGAGAGGGATCCCCAGCACATGACAGTTGAGTGGCTATCAACAAAGAGGGAGAAGAAAGAGCAGGGGAAGAACAATGCCTAGTATCTTGTGTGAGTACTGGGTTGACTGTGCTATGTTCACAGAGATAGGAACCTCAGCAGGAGCAGGTGGGTGGAGGAAGAAGATGAGTTTCACTTTGGACATCCATCGTCTCCACTACCAAGCCAAGTTCTCTTTCCTTGCAAAGGACTAGAGAAGCACCATATGCACTCCACATCGCAGGGGTAAATACTCAGGCACAAACCACAAATCACATTCAAGAAAGCTTTAAGACAGTATTCAGTTTATTTTATCAGCCATTTGTTGAGCACTTGCTGTGTACAAAACTCCTTGCGAGGCCTGAGACAAACGCAAGGATAAATACACCATGAGGTCTGCCCTCTGGAAGCCTACAGTCCTGTGGAAGAGACAAATATACTCTGAAAGGCTTCACTAGAGCCCACAAAGAATTCTGTTGACTTTGGAGCCAAAATTAAAGGGACTTCACTCTTGGCTCTTCAATTTAATTGTTGGCTTACCTCTGGTATGCTACTTAATCCCTTTGACCCTCAGTTTCCCTATCTGTAAAATAAGGATGAGAACAGTAGTACCTATCCCATAAGACTGTTGTAAAGATTAAATAATAGTAATAACAACTAGCATTTATTAAGTTTCAAAAGCTCCAGAACCTGGAGTATAGTAGGTTCTCAACAGATATTTGTTGAGTGGATTAACTGAACATTTACTATGTGCTAGACACTGGGAAAATTGGTACTTAATAAATGGCATTGTTCTTGTTTTTGTTATTCTTGTTGTTTTTACTATTTAATCTTCTTAGCAGCTCTATAAGCTGGACATCATTGCTATCTCCCTTTTTAGGTGAGAAAACTGAGGCTTGGGGACTTTCAGTTCACTATTCAAGGTCACACTGAGTATAAGCAAGATCCAAACCCAGGCAGTCTAAGACCCGAAGTCCAAGGCCTGAACTGTTAGCCCATTTTATGTATATAAACTGCAGAGCCCAGTTCAGATCCTGCAGTCTATACACCCTCAATTTCAGAAGCTCCCAGAGCCAAGCTTGGGCATCTGGACTCTCCTTTAGGCAACAGGGAGCCCCTGGAAGGTTTTGATTGGAGGTCTGATCTGAGCAGACATAGGCTTTAGGGAGATAATTTTGGCTCCTATGCAGGGATAGGACTAGGGTGAAGCTAGTGAGACACTTGTCTCAGGCACAAAATTTAAAGGAAATCCAAAAAAACAGAAAGAAAGAAAAAGAAAACTACATCATCAAAATAAATGAAGACTGGATCAGAATTGCTGATTTTTCCTTTTGCCTTAGGCTCCAATATGGCTCATCAAAGCACTGTTACTAATTCTGTCCTTATTTAGAATTTTGATATTTTGCTCCTCATAGATTTTTTTGCAGTGACTTAAAAATTATTGCGTTAAAATACAATTTTTCTCGATTATTGAGGTTTTGGGTGCCCCTTCACATTGTGCCTAAAGCAAGTGCTTCACTTTCCACCCCCCTCCCGAGTCAGGTCCTTCTCCCATGACCTTTTTATTCACATTTGTTCAAGGCAGAAACTGTCCAAGCCTCAGTTTCTACATTTGTGAAATGGGAATCATACCACCTACCTCTCAGAATTGCTGTGAGTGTTAGACAAGATTCTGCAGGTACAGCCTTGCTTTGTGAATGATCAGTTGTGTAGGATAGGATGTTCTCTGTCGTCATGCAGCAAGGTCATCCCAGCAATGCCCTTGGCAGAGCAGGGAGTCGTTCAGAATTTTCCCTTCTAAACCTTAATCCTTGGTCACACTGCTCCTCTTCCTCCTCCCTCTTCTACCACCTTCTGACACCACTGCCTCCTCCAGCCGCTAAAGACAATCACACAGTGCTTATTCCAAAAGAAAAAAGAAAAGAAAAGAAAAGAAAGAAAGAAATTTCTTGGGCCAGAAAAATTCTCCAAGAATTCACTACAAAACGTGGTCTTGTTCTTCGGCAAAATCCATTCTGAACTAGGCAGTTGAAAACAAACACCGCTTCCTCTCCTGGCGTGGAAAAACCATATATTGTGTTTTGAGGCCTCCTGGAGAGTGTTGAAATACTCTTTTTCTCAGGGGAAATGAAATTCAGCCTCATACACTGCAGTTGGAACTGTTTCCAACCTCACAATCAGGACATTTGCTATTCTGATTGTATAAGCCTGAGTCAGGTACACATGCTGGGACTTCTGAATATATTCGCAAGGAAATCAGCATAATACACAGTTAATATTCAGAATGTGATTAATCCAAAAGCCCTATTTCCATATTCCAGTTACATCCGCTACTCCCCTACATGGGCCGAGTTTTGCTTAAATTCATATGGAGTCGATTGAAGTACCAGATTTATGGAGGCTGCCGAAAGCCTGGCAATCCAACAGTAATAAGTCATATTCCTATTATGTGGTGGGCAATAAAAAATCTGATACTTATTCTGCTGGATTTTTGAGAAACTCTTGGAAAGAATGTAGGCTGCTGGAACACTGTGACGTATTTCACAAACAAATGTTCCCTCTGTGGTTTTGCTGTTTAAAGAGCTGACGCCGTCTTAGAAACCCAGTGCCTGCATTCTTGAGGAGGTCAACAAGCCACCCCATCACTGCTAATAGTTTCTCACAATGTAGTTACCTAATTCTGTCCTCCTGGAAAAAGCACAGGCTGTGTGAGCTCAGGCAAGACCCACAGACATCTCTGAGCCTCCTTTTCTCTATTTGTAAAATGGGAATAGCAATAACAACCTCATAGTTTTGTTCAAAGTATTAAATAAAATAATAAGCAATACATATGCCTAGACCAGTGCCTGGCACACAGTAAGCACCTAATAGATGATTTTAAAAGAAGAAATTGAATTTGCAAATGAATAAGTAGATCAAAGATAAAGTTTTCAACTCATGAGAGCACTTACTGGAACAGTGTGTCTTCCAAGTGTGGTAACCACATCACTGGGGGTGTAGAGAATTATTTTTGATGGTACATGAACCATGATTTTTATTTTTCAAATACATCCATCTTATTTAGAATTTTGATATTTTGCTCCCCATAGATTTTTTGGTGTAATTTAAAAATTACTGCATTAAAATATGATTTTTCTTGATTATGGAGGTTTTGGGTGCCCCTTCACATTGTGCCTGAAGCAAGCGCCTTACTTGCCACCCAACTCCCCCCCAATCCAGGTCCTTCTCCCGTGACTTTTTTATGTCCCATTTCTCCCATGACAAATTCTAAATGTTTTTCAAACACATCAATCCCATGATTTCACAATTATTATTGCTTTGGATATGGCTAAAGAGGACTCACTATTAGAACAAATCTTAAATTGAAAAATAAAGAGGCATAACTCAAGAGAGAGCAAAAATCTTGCCGATAATGTTAAAATAACTAGGGTTTGGGGTGCACCAATCTGGGAGGAGAAAAACGGTAACAATAAAAACTGGGGGGTTACCAAAGGCCTTTTTAAATATTTGTAAAATCAGAAACCATGAAGGGCAAGATTGAGTCACGCAGGAATCCCAGGGTTATTCGGAATTCCCTGGATGGCACCCACTGCCCACTCCCTCCCATCCCCCACCTACAGGAAAGCACATCTGAAAACAAGGCACTGAAAGTAATATCATTACAAAGATAAACTTGACTGTTCACAATCGTATTTATTTTTAAATATTTTAATTGATACATAATAGCTGGACAATTTTCAGCTCACATGATAATTTTATACATTCATAAAATTTGTTAAGATGAGATATTTATCACCTTAAATATTTGTCTTTATGCTAGAAACATTCCAACTATTCTCTTCTAGCTATTTTGAAATGGGCAGTGGATTATTGTAAACTATGGTCACCCTACTGAAGTATCAAACACTAGGTCTTATTTCTTCTATCAAACCATATATTTGTACCCATTCATCACCCCAACTCCCTACCCTTCCTAGCCTCTGATAACCACCAATCCACCCTCTATCTTTAAGAGATGCACTTTTTTAGTTACCACATATGAGTAAGAATATGTAATATTTGTCTTTCTGTGCTTGGCTTATTTCACTTAACATTATAGCCTTCAGTTCAATCCATATCACTGCAAAAGAAATATTTCATTCTTATTATGGGTGAATAGTATTCCATTGTGTGTATATACCACATTCATCCACTGATAAGCACTTAGGTTGATTTCATATTTGGCTATTTTGAATAGTGCTTCATTAACATGGGAGTGGAAGTACCTCTTCAATATATTGATTTCTTTTCTTTTGTATATATGCCCAATGGTGGCATTGCTGGATCATATGATAGTTTTATTTTGAAGTTTTTGAGAAACCTTTATACTGTTTTCCATGGTAGCTGTACTAATTTACATTCCTGACAACAGTGCTTGAGGGTTCTCCTTTCTCCACATTCTCACCAGCATCTGTTATTGCCTGTCTTTTTGATAAAAGCCATTTTAACTGAGGTATCGCATAATGGTTTTGCTTTGCATTTCTCTGATGATTAGCAGTGTTGACTTTTTTTTAATATACCTATTGGCCATTTGCATGTCTTCTTTAGAGAAATCTTTATTCAGATCTCTTGCCCATTTTTAGTCAGATTATTTGTTTTTATAATCAAGATTGTTTTTTGCTATTGATTTGTTTGAAGTCCTTATAAATTCTGATTATTAATCCTTTGTCAGATAAATAATTTGCAAATATTTTCTTCCATTCTACAGGTTGTTTCTTCACTTTGTTGAATGTTTTCTTGGCTGTGCAGAAACTTTTCAGCTTGATATAATCCCATTTGTCCATTTCTGCTTTGGTTGCATATGCTTTTGAGGTCTTACACAAAAGATCTTTGCCCAGAGCAATATCATGGAGCATTTCCCCAAAGTTTTCTCATAGCTTTAGGTCTTAAGTCTTTAATCCATTGTGATTTGATTTTTTATACTGTGAGAGAAAAGCATCAAGTTTCATTCTTCTGAAATGGGGTATCTTGTTTTCCGGCATCATTTATTAAGAAGACTGTCCTTTTCCTCATTGTGTGTTATTGGAGCTTTTGTCAAAAATGAATTGACTATAAATGTGTGGATTTACATATGGGTTCTCCATTCTGTTCCATTGATCTATGTGTCTGCTATTATCCCAGTAGCATGCTGATTTGGTTACTATAGCTTTGAAGTGTATTTTAAAGTGAGGCAGCATAGTTTTATTCTCAGGATTGTTTTGCCTAGTCAGAGTCTTTTGTGATTCCACATCCATTTTAGGATTGTTTTTTTGTTTCTGTGAAGAATGTCATTGATATTTCTGTGAGTACTGCATTGAATCTGTAAATTGCTTTGGGTAGTATTGTCATTTTAACATTAATTATTCCAATCTATGAGCATGAGATATATGTTCATGGATTGAAAGAATTAATATTGTTAAAATGACAATTTGATTTTTCATGTGTCCTCCCTGATTTATTTCATCAGTGTTGGATAGTTTCCCTTGTGTAGATCTTTATCTTTTATTATTATTATTATTAAATTGATGCCCAGGTATTTTGTATTCTTTGTAGCATTGTAAATGAGATTGCTTTTTTGATTTCTGCTTCAGATTGCTCACTGTTGGTATATATAAATGCTACTGGATTTTGTATGCTAATTTTGTATCCTGAAACTTTCCTGAATTAATTTATTGGTTCTAAGAGATTTTTGATGGAGCCTTTGGGTTTTTCTCTTTCCAATTGGAATGACTTTTCTTTATCTTGCCTAAGTGTTCTGCCCAGCACTTCCAGTATTATGTTGAATAGCATGGTGAAAATGGGCATCCTTGTCTTGTTCCAGGTCTTAGAGGAAAGGCTTTCAATTGTTCCCAATTTAGTACAATGTTAGCTATGGGTTTTCATATATGTCTTTTCTTATTTTGAGGTATGTTTCTCTATACCGTTTGTTGAAGATTTTATCATAAGGGATGTTGAATTTTATCAAATATGTTTTTCAGGATCTATTGAAATAATTATATTGCTTTTGTTTTTGTTTCTGTTAATGTAATGTATCATATTTATTGAGTTGCATACAGTGAACCATCCTTGCATCCCTGGGATGAATCCCACTTGATCATGGTGAATGATCCTTTAAATGTGTTATTAAATTGATTTGCTAGTATTCTGTTGAGGATTGTTGCAGCTATGCAAGTCAGTAACATTGGCCTATAGTTTTCTTTTTTCATCGCATTATCAGTGTAATGCTGGTCTCATAGAATGAATTCAGATGTGTTCTTTCCTAGTCATTATTTATTTTTTAAGAAATTGAGTAGAATTGATATGAGTTCTTCTTCAAATGTTTGGCAAAATGCTGTGGTGAAGCCATCAAGTCTTAGACTTTTCTTTGATGGGAGGCATTTTATTATAGCTTCAGTCTTGTTACTCATTATTGATTTGTTGATATTTTCTATTTCCTCATGATTCAATCCTGGTAGATTAGTATCTATCAATGATATTAATTCAGAAATTTATCAATTTCTTTTAGGTTTCCTAATTTGTTGTTGCATAGTTGTTCATAATAGTCTTTAATGATTCCTTCTATTTCTGTGTTCTCAGTTGTCATGTCTCTTTTTTCATTTCTAATTGTAGTTATTTGAGTCTTCTTTCTTTTTTTCTTGGTTTGTTTAGTTAATGGTTTGTTGATTTTATCTTTGCAAAAATGAAACTTTTTGTTTTGTTGCTCTTCTGTATCTTCCGTATATTAAAAAACTCAGTTTCACTTATTTTTTTCTCTCATCTTTATTATTTCTTTTGTTCTTCAAATTTGGGGTTTGGTTTGTTCTTGTTTTTCTAGGTCCTGAGGTACTTAGGTTGTTGATTTGAAGTCTTTCTACTTTTTTGCTCTGTGAGTTTATTGCTATAAACCTCCCTCTGAATACTGTTTTTGCTGTATCTCATAGATTTTGGTATCTGGTATTTCCATTTTCATTTGTTTCAAAACTTTTTTTTATTTATTTCTTAATTTCTTCATTGATCCATTGGTTGTTCAGGAGCATATTGTTTATTTTCCATGTGTTTGTGTAGTTTCTGAGGTTCCTCTTTTTATTTATTTCTAGTTTTATTCCACTGTGGTCAGAAAAAATACTTGATTTGATTTCTACTATTTGAATTTGTTGAGATGTATTTTGTGGTCTAATATATGGCCTACTCTGGACAATGTTCCATGTGATGATGAAAATAATGTGTATTCTGCATCATTGAGTGAAATGTTCAGTAAACATCCGGTAGGCTTATTTTATCTAGTGTATAGTTTCATGCCTATGTTTCTTTGTTTATTTTCTGTCTGGATGATCTATTCATTACTGAAAGTTGGTTGTTGAAATCCCCTATGATTATTGTACTGCAATGTATCCCTCCCTTTACATCAATTTATGTTTGCTATATATACTTGGGAGTTGTGGAGCTGGGTGCATAGACATTTGCAATTGTTATACACTCTTGCTGAATTGGCCCCTTTATTTTTATATAGTGACCTTCTTTGTCTTTTCCTGAAGTCTTCAATTTATAGTCTATTTTATCTGATATAAGAATAGCTACTCCTGCTTTCTTTTGGTTTCCAGTTACATGGAATATTTTATTCAACTCCTATATTTTCAGTCTATCTGCCTTTTTATAGGTGATGTGGGTTTCTTGTAGACAGTGAATATTTGAGTCTTGTTTCTTAGCTCTTTAGCCACTGTATGCCTTTTAATTGGAGAACTGAGTCCATTTACATTCAGAGTTATTATTGGTAAGCAAGAACTTACCACTGTCATTCTGTTGCTTATTTTCTAACCATTTTGTAGCTCCTCTCTTCCTTTCTTATTGCCTTCCATTGTGGTTAAGTGATTTTTTCTATTATTAATAATATATTTTAGTTCATTGGTTTTTATTTTTAGTGAATCTACTACAAAATTTTTACACTGTTGTTACTATGAGGCTTACAACAAGATCTATATCTTACAGATATAACAAGATATTTTAAAGAGATGACAACTTAGATCACAAAGAAAATAATAAAAATGAAGAGTAAATGAAAAAACTCTCTAATACTTTAAATACATCCCCCTCATATTTTGACTTTTTTTGTTGCCTCAATTTACATATTTTTGCATTGTCTGTCTTTTAACAGGTTGCTATAACTATTATTGTATTTTGATAGCTTAGTCTTTTGGGCTTCATACTAGAGTTAGTAGATTGCATACTACAATGACACTATTAGAGTATTCTAGGTCTGTCTATATACTTAATTTTACCAGTAGGTTTTGTATCTTCACGTGTTTTCTTTTTGGACATTAGTATTTTCTCCTTTCTTTCAGATTAAATAAATTCCTTTAGTATTTCTTATAAGATGGGGCTAGTGGTGGTGAATTCTCTCAGCTTTTGTTCGTCTGGGAAAGACTTTATCTCTCCTTTATATTTGAAGTATAGCCTTGCTGGATACAGTATTCTTAACAGCAGGTCTTTTCTCTCAGCGGTTTGACAATATTGCCCCATTCCTTCCTGGCCTGTGTAGTTTCCACTGAGAAGTCTGTTGCCAAGTCTGTTGCTCCTTTACATGCTGTGTGCTTCTTTTCTCTTGCTGCTTTTAGGATTCTTTCTTTGTCCTTGACATTTGAAAGTTTGATTCATATATGTCTGGGAGTAGTCTTTTTTGGATCAAATCTCTTTGGTGTTCTCTGACCTTCCTGTACTTGTACATTTATCTTTCTCAAGTTTTGGAAATGTTTCTGTTATTATTTCTTTGAATAATCTTTCTACCCCTTGCTCTTTCTCAACTCCCTCTTGAACACCAATAATTTTTAGATTTGGTCTTTTGTAGTAATGTTCTGTATCTTGTAAGTGATCTTTGTTCCTTTTCATTCTTTTTTCTTTCTTCTCTTCTGTGTATTTTCAAATAGCTGTCTTTGAGCTCACTGACTCCTCTGCTTGATCCCTTTGCTGTTGAGAGCCTCCAGTGAATTTTTCAGTTCAGCAAATGTATTTCTCAGTTCCAAGATTTGTTTGTTTTTTTATTATTATTTCAATCTGTTTGTTAAATTTCTCCAATAAATTTCTGAATTTGCTTTTCTCTGTTATCAGCATATCACTGAGTGTCCTTAAAACTGCAATTTTCAGCTATTGGTTAAAGAGCTCACATATCATTGTCTCATTAGGGTTCATCACAGTTTCCTTGGTTTGTTTGGGGAGATCATGGTTCCTTGTTTGTTACTGTTTTTGTGGATGTGTGTGTGAGTTGCATTGAATGATTAGTTAGTTATACCATTCTTCTCTGTGTGGCCTGGGTATGTCTACTTAGAGAGTCTTTGTAAATTTATTTTTTTTTTCTGCTAAGTTGCTGCCTCCATTTCAGCATTAGATGGTACCCAAGCCCAGCTCTGGTAAATAATCAGAGTGCGGCCTGTCCTGAATGGAGGAGATACCAAAGGGAATATTCTAGCAGTGTGGAAAGGCTGGCTAGGGGTTCATGCCCAGTAGACCTGTGGAACAAACCTCCTTCTGCTTGGTGCGGCTGAACAGCCACTCTGATTTAGCATCTCCTTTGGCTAAGTTACAGAGCAAAGCTTTCAGGGCTATGCACGGTGCTCCTGCCTCCCTGCTTTGTCTCTGCCTGTCCTCAGAGACATTTCTTCCTTCAGACATTCCTGATGCTTCTTGTAGGTTGAGGCAGGGACTCCTGCCAGGGAATGTTAGATAGCGGGTAAGTTAGTTGTCCCCTTGGTCTCACTGTTTTTGGTGTAGACATCATGAGTTGGGGGGAAATTTTCTATGTACTTAGTGCCAGGCAGATTGGGTGTAGGGGCATTGCAGATATAGAAATCCAATTCTCTAACCATCTGCTCAGAATTTTCTCAGTTTTTTGTGGCTCTGGGAAATGTCTCATCCTCATATTTGAGTTCTGGGATACTGCTGGTAATAATCTCAGGACTGTATATATGTTTTTGGTTTTCTGTGTGGGGTAGTGAAGCCAGCTTGCTTCTACACTGCCATTTTGGAATCAGAAGTCTCCACAAATTTATTTTTTAAGCAAATAATGTTCCAACTCTAGGATTTAACCAATAGTTCAAATTGTTTTTCAACATTTCTGATAACTGATGGCCATCCACCAGTGACACAATGCATTGGCTGAGAACAGTTGGTTTCCAGACCCATACCATGTGGGTTAATTAAAACCACTTGGTGTATCAAACCCAGACTAAAAAAGGAGAGAGTTGGGTCCAGCTCTTTTAGCTAGAATGTCATCAGCTGGAGAGCTGCTAAGTCCTTTGTTGTCTGGCTATCTTAATTACAGAGTTTCCTGCTCTCTGGAAGATAAAGCCATTTAAAGCTGGAAACTGAAGAAACACATCCATCTCAAGCAGCAGGCATGGGTTTGGTTGGTTGGGGTTGCATCTATTTTTATACAAATATCTGAAGTCCTCTCATGCACATGGAAAGAGGAAGAGCTATCCTGCTTTGGCAAATGCTAAGTAGGTAATGGCTTTTTGGATTACCAATGCCATGTTTATCATCCAGAAACTGTGCATAAGATTCAGAAGGTCTGTGGAACCCTTAAAATTACAAGTGAACCCGTAAAATCAGTGTATGCCTGTGTGTGGGGCAGGAGGGGTTGGTCTACATGTATATACACTTGAGTATTTCTCTAGAAGAAAGTCCATGGTTTTCATAGGATTGTCAAAAGGGATGACTTGGGTTTTGACATTCAGTGCTACAGAATCTTAAGGAGAAAAACAAAAAACAGAAGAAATAAAGGAAAGAGGTGCAACAGTTAACTGAAGAAAGATATTTGGGGTGAGGCTAGGATTGAGGGGTTTGGGAAAAGCTGTAGTATGTGGAAAGCTGCGGCAAAGGGAAAAGATTTAAGAAATATTTTTGTAGACTATGAGTCCTCTTCATAGCATGAGAGAATTATAATAAGTGAATGTGAGTTACTTTGAAATTGTTTTCAAGATTTTTAGACTATATTCTCTTGAGCTCAACAGTTCTCTAGACTGGGCCATATGGATTCCCACATTACATGGGTTCTTCAGTCCAGATCTCAGCTCTCCTACCAGACACTAATCTCCTAGAAAGCAGGAACTCTGGTTAATTCAACATCATATCTTCTACACTGAAACTGACACTCAGTAAATACTTGCTGAGGGAATGATTGTGCCGGTCTACAGGAATGATTAGTTAAAAAAGCATGGGCTTTGCATCTAAATGAACATGAATTCAAATTGTTATCTCCATCACATAGTCAGAATGCCTTCTTGGGCAAGCGACTTAACCATGTTCATCTTTAGCTTCCCATCTGAAAAACAGTGGCAAATGTACCCATATTGAGACGATTAAATGAGTAAGTGAATTTAATGTGCTTAATATTGATCCTGGCATGTACAAGGCATGTAGCCAATCATTGTTATTGCTCTAAAAAAATTTGTTTGAAAGACTGACCCTACTTAATTGTTTAAAGTCATTTAGGGTCCATAGCATATATCTCAAGTTACCATGAACTTCAAAAAAATACTATTTCATGAAATAAATATTTGCCAAAAGCCTTCTTTGTGCATTTGGTAATTATTGTGATGTAACCATTGCCTTCGTGGGGCCCATAGAGGGGAAAGCAGACTTGCTTAAGTAGTTGTAAGCCAGGCGGGTGCCATTAAGAGGAAGAGCTGGTTGCCAAGGGAACAAGTAATAAGGAAGACTCACCTGCACTTGGGGTCAGAGAAGCCTTCCTAGATGAGAAGACATTGGATAAGAGGGCCTTTTTTAGGCCTAAAAAAGAACTGGACTTAGCCAAAGAAAGGGGCTGAAAGAGTATTGCAGTTGGGGGAAACCCTGAGGCATGAAAGAGCTTGGTGAGTTAAAGGAACTGGCAAGGGTTCCAGTCTGGCTGGAGGGAAATGAAACATGAAATCTCTCAGACGTGCCTTCTATACAGAGTAGGACTTCCGCAGTAGTCTCCCACTCATCCTCCTTATTATCACTTGGACCTGTTTTTCCATTTTTCCCATGATATTCAGAGAAATCATTGAAAAAAAATAGTACTTGGGTCCTGCTGCTCATTTTTATGACTCCCGGCTGCCACCAGGCCAAAGTCCAAGTTCCCTTTTTTTTTTTTTTTGGCCTAAAATGCCCTAGGGGCCCTTACCAGCCTCTCTGACCTCGAGTCGCACCAGGCTTCCCTGTGTATTATCACACGCCCTGTGCTTCTCCCTCAACTGCATCCTCTCTCTCCTTCAGCTAAGCAATCCTCACACCCAGCCTGGGGTCATTGCATCTGCTCTTCCATGTGCAGGAATGCTCTTCCCCCAGGTCCTGTCCGCACCACCTCCTTCTCACCATTCGTCTCTCAGCTGTGCTGTCACCTCCTCAGACAGGTCTCCCCTGACTGTTTACGCAGATCCCACTGTTGCTCTCTCACAACCCACCTTGTTGCCTTCATGGTGCTTATGGTTTTCTAAAAGTATTTTATTTCTTAATTTTCTTATTTCTTTTACTTTCATATTAGAATGGAAGCCATAAGTGTAGGGACATTGTCTAATTCACCAGCTAGTTCATAAAGCAGTGTTTGTCATTGTGGGTTCTCAATCAATCTCAAATAAATGAATGAATGAATGAACAAATGAATGAATGAATGGAATGGAATGCATGAATAAAATGAATACTGACCAAATCCGAGGTGTGCTAGAGCTGAGAGTCTTCAACCTCATAGTACTTCTGACACCTGTGCTAGAGGCTCAGGTGACTGTGCACTTTCCCACACCTTTCCCCTTTTTGTTTCCTTTTGTTTGCTTTTTGTTTCCCACAACAAGGCAGCCCATGCTGGCTACAGTGGGACTCATCCTTGATATAGTCATTTCTCCATAAAAACAAATGTACACCTGCAACGTGCTGGATTAGAGCATCAGATATAATGAATAAAAGCTCTTGGGGCAGTCTGTCTTGGAGTGGAATCTTAGTTCTGCCATTTAATGGCTGTCTAAGCTTGGGAAAACTTCTTAACCTCTCTAAGCTTCAGTTTTTTTCATCAGGAAAATGGGCCAAATTATAGTACTTGCCTCACAATGTGATAGGGAAGAAAAGATGAGATGATTTCTTCAAAGTGTTCAGAAGGCCAGGCACGGTGACACACCTGTAATCCCAGCACTTTGGGAGGCTGAGGTGGATGTATCACCTGAGGTCAGGAGGTCCCAACCAGCCTGCCTGACATGATAAAACCCCATCTCTACTAAATACAAAAAATTAGCTGGGCATGGCAGCGCATGCCTATAATCTGAGCTACTTGGGAGGCTGAGACAGGAGAATCACTTGAACCCAGGAGGCAGAGGTTGCTGTGAGCACTAAGATCGCACCATTGCACTCCAGCCTAGGCAACAAGAGCAAAACTCTGTCTAAAAAAAAAAAATGTCAGAGACTGATGAGGCTGAGGGACAAACCAGCCATGCAGTGGGTGCCAAAGCACCCTTGGATTAGATCTAGAATGGGGGCCAGTCAATGCAGGGCTATACTCACAATGGGCCAAATGCAATCCAGAGCCCTCACTCTGGAGCAGGCAGCATGAACAAGTAAAAAAGCTTTAAAACTCGGGTCACTGGCATCAACTCTGGTCTGTTGAGAATTTAGCACTGCACTTGTGCAGCCCACAGAGCTCTCTGCTAGAAAGGAGATTTATTTCATGATCTAAATGTTGATCCCTTTAATATGTCTCCTAAGAAGCTACAAAGGAAAACTGAAGTGAGAGGAGGTAAGATAGACAAGGGAGAAACATGTTGCCCAGTGTTTTCAGGTCATTGATTCCATGCTGGCCCCAGGGTGTGAATGAGTGAATGTGACTTTTCCTCCATTTCTACTGTGAGTGAAACATCTGATCCAACTGACACAAGAACAGAAAATCAAACACTGCATGTTCTCCCTCATAGGTGGGTGTTGAATAATGAGAACACAAGGACACAGGGAGGGGAGCATCACACCCTGGGGTCTGTCAGGGAGAAATAAGGGAGGGACAGTGGGGAATGGGGAGTTGGGGAGAGATAGCATGGGGAGAAATGCCAGATATAGGTGATGGGGAGGAAGGCAACAAATCACACTGCCATGTGTGTATCTATGCAACAATCTTGCATGTTCTTCACAGGTACCCCAAAATCTAAAATGCAAATAAATAAATAAATGCCAAAAAAAAGAAAAAAAACATAAAATTTTATTTATAGAAGTTTAGTTTTCCTGACACCCAATAAATAGATGATGAATAAATATTAAAACATAATAACACAAAGGGTGCCAAATTATGAGCCTGCCTAGGTAACCCATAGATCTCACAGCTGGGCTCTGCATCAGGCTCAGAAAAGCTCTGAATGCCTGTGAGCTGCTGTTGTCATTTTGGTAGTAGTGGTGGTCGTGTCTGTCTGATTGGTAAACCACTGCCCCCACAGAATCATTCTCTGTATTTAAAAGGAGTAAGTCTTGTGTCCACAGATCTCATTTCTTCAGCCCATGTGGTCCAATGGGGAGGAATACAGTGGAGGCATGAAACCAGATGGCTACTTCTCAATAAGCAACCCTCGTCACATATTCAAAATAGAAACCCTTCAGTGTTCTGAATCAGACCTTTGCATCACATCCAAACGGGAACTTCCTCCCCGCAGCTCTGCAGTCGCTGCATTTGCACAGCAGCGTCAGAGCAGCCGTGGGATTTGGTGCCATTGCCATGGAAAACTTGATTTCAAATCCAGAAAATCCCTGACTAATCTTAAGGTCCAAGGAATTACGGATTCTGCTTAATCAATTTTCTGGTCAATTGAGTGCTAATCAAAACATCTTTAACTTTTTAACCCCTCTGGCTGGTTATCTTTCACGAGGTGTGGTGGTTGGCTCTTGTTCTGAATCCAGGTTCTATCACTGAGGAGTTACGCAGCCTTCAGCAAGTTACTCCATGTCTTAGTTATCTATTACCACATAATAAATTATTTCAAACTAAGTGGCTTAAAACAACACACAATTATTATCTGACAGTTTCCATGAGTCAGAAGTCTAGGTGTGGTTTCGCTGGGTCTTCTTCTTAAGGTCCCACGACACTGCAATTGAAGTGATAGCAGGTTCTATTCTGAGCCCAGGCTTCCCTTCGAAGTCCACATGTTTCTTCGAAGAGTTCAGTTCCCGACAGTTTAGGACTGAGTTTTCCATTGTCTTGTGAGTTGTCAGCTGGGCTGCCCTAGGTCAGCAGAGGACGTCCACTGTTCCTTGCTAACAGCCCCTTCTCACAATGTGTTAACTTACTTAACATGAACTTCTTTAGGGTTCACCATGATCTTCTGAAGTAAATGCAATTATTCCTGCTTAGCAGGTGGGGAAACAGGTGTAACAAAGTGTTGTGATATGACGAAATCCAACTAGCAAGTGTCAAAGCTCAAATCAAAGTCAAACAGGTCTGGCTTCAAAGCATATGTGCACAATCACTACAAGATGCTGCCTCTTGCTTGTCATGTCTTATTAAAACTCAGCTGCATCTTATTTTGTCTCTCTTATTTCAGAGTATATCTCATTCACACTGGGTATAGAAGTTATTGGGGAAAATAAGTCATTTCTTAGGCAGGTGTGTGCCAGGTCCATAGCATAATCTCTGGCACATAGTGGGTAATTAATAAATATTTGCTAAATGGATGGATGGAGTGGGTGGGTGGGTGGTGAATGTTTGGATATCTGGGTGGATAGGATGGGTGCCTGCATAGGGGATGGTTGGTGGGTGGTGAATGGATGGGATTGGGGCTAGAATGGGTGGTTAGTGGATAGATGGATGCCATGCGGTGATAGATTGGGTGGGTGAGTAGTGAGTGAATGGATAGATGATTGTGCAATGAATGCATGGGTGGCTGTGTGATTGGGTGGTGGGTAGTGAATGGGAAGGTGGCAGAGGAGCAGGTAGAGGACTGAATGGAATAGAGGCTTCATACTTGATGGGTGGGTGGGTAAATGGATGGATGGATGGATGGATAGGTGGGTATACAGGCTTGAAGGGGAATGGGGTGGATGGAGGAATGGATGGATGACGGATGGGTGGATAGTAGGCGAGAAATGGGGAAGGTCGTTGGGGGAGAGATGAATGAGTGGCTAGATTGGTGGCCGATAGGGTGGGGAGTGAGGTAGGTGACAATGGAAGCAGATAATGGCTTCTCTCACATTTGAATAGCTTCTTAGAATCATCTCTACTTTTCTTCTGCAATCATCTCATATTGTACATATCACTTATCTACAAGAGTCAGGCTGACCCAAATTCACCATTGAATTGAGACATATAAATCTATATTTAGATTTAAGAATTCACAAATCTCAGGATATTACAGGATTTGGCAAATACTTGTTTCTCTAGAATGGAGTGAAATGAATGGCTGCTTAATAGGTGGATGGCACCAGAAGAGAGACCACCAGCAGGCTGCTTCTAGGAGAAATCCTCTTCCCAGTATAGCCCAAAGCCTTGGAAGACTGAGAGATGCCTCAGCTTCTACCTGCCTGGAAAGAAGAATTTTGCTTTTCCAAGAGCTAATGGAATGCCACTGACAGAACTGTGCATAGCCCACCCAGTATCAGGAGTGCTGGGGCATCAGCTAGAGCATTCAGTGCCACCCTATTCTAGAGTCATTCTTACCCCTGACCTCACTTAGGAAGTGTATAGTAACGAGTTTATTAAGCATTAACAAAGTACTGTGCTAAGGGCATTCATGGATATCCCATTTAATTCTCATAAGTGGCTCTAGGATCTGGTGCTGAAATGATCTCTCCCGGCTCAGGAATTAGATTAGGTCCTCTTTTCAAGGTCACCCAGCTGCTACGAAGATAAGTTGGCCTTTATAACTTACATCTGATTTCAAAACTCTTTATCTGCACTTTTGTGCTAAACTGCTCCTGTAAAAGTCAAATTGTTTTTGGCTAGCAAAAAAAATTGGAGTGCACAGGATGGAACTGGGACTCCTGTGAATGATACCCTAGAACATATGGTTTTGCTAAAGATGTTGGGAGTCAACAGGAGGAAAAAGTAATAGGAACAGACAGAAGAAAATATTCCCCAAATCTCTCTCTCAGCCATGACAATTTGGAAATACTTACTCTGTGGCTGATGGATTAAGAAGGGCAAAAATTCTAAAATAATTGGGTTGTTCAAGGAAGCCCTCTTGGCTAACTTCACATCCCAAAGAATGTTCCTGGTGACCAAACAGAACAAGGGAAATCCAGGAGGCCAAGGAAAAAATTAGGAAGAAGAAGATACACAAAGGGCCATAGATGGAGCCCCTGGGCAAAGGTCTTATCACAGTAATTTGTTAATATGAGAGTCCCACATAACCTCTTTCCCCCTTAATTGCACTGGATATGATACGATTTGGATCTGTGCCCCCATCCAAATCTCATGTCAAATTGTGATACTCAGAGTTGGAGGGAGAGCCAAGTGGGAGGTATCTGGATCATAGGGCAGAGTTCTCATCAGTGAGTCAGCACCGTCTGTTCAGTGCTGTTCTTGTGATAGTGACTGAGTTCTCGCGAGATCTGGTTGTGTAAAAGTGTGTGGCACTGCCCCCTTCTCCCTCTTGCTCCTGCTCTGGCAATGCAAGACATGCCTGCTTCCCCTTCTGCTTCCTCCATGACTGTTTCCCAGGGTCTCCCCAGAAGCAGATGCCACCATGATTCCTGTACAGCCTATGGAATCGTGAACCAATTAAATGATAATAAATTGCTTTATAGATTACCTAGAATCAGGTGTTTCTTTACAGCAATGCAAGAACGGACTAATACAGGATAATTCCCATTTGCCCTTCCACATCCACTCTCTATCCTTCTCTACCACATGCTGTGCCCCGGGGAGCTAGTCTTCAGGGTTCTATCATTGACTCCCTTCCTCTCCACTTCTAGTTGAGTTCAGCCAATGGGAAGCACCAGGAGGAGATAGAAGGGAGGGAAGGGAGTGTGGGTGAGCTGTTAACTTCCCCCCTTGAAAGCCATAGCTCATCTCAGGCAACCCAATCCAGTAACTTCACCTCCCTGAACCCATTCTTATCTGGAGCAGGTATTAGTTTTAACGGCATTACCACCTCAACATTTCAGTGGCTACAGGAGCCAGCATGTATCTCTTTGCTCAAGGATTTGTAGGAAGTCTTTGGTGTTATTGGGTTCTGCTGATCTTCGTCAGGCTGCCAGCTGACTTCAGATCTGCTCCATGGGTCTCCTCATTCTGAGACCATCAGATACCAGGAGCACGTTCTTCTCATGGCAAAGGACAAAAGCACAGGAGGGCGAGCCAAGCCATGCAAGCATATTTCTAGTCTCTGCTCCAAACGCTTCCTACTTTATATTCCACTGACTTGTTGTTATGGTCAAGCCCACAACAAATGGGGTGGGCATGTTCACTCTTCCTATTCTACCAGGAGGCATTGCAGTGGTTCAGAAAGGAAGTGCTGGAACAATGCTCTTATTGGCTCCCCAGTGGCAATGACTGCCCATTGATATATCCCTGGCAGTCAGCATATATCTTGGTTTTCCAGAGCCCCATCCACATATGTGTAAGTAGACTATGTATGGGTAATTTTAATGGCTGTTTTATTATTTAAATATGTTTTGGTGTCATTAATTTTTTTTATTAAACTCTCCTCAAATTACCCAATTTAAGGATGTTAAAAACTCTAATTTATCATGCAATTGAGCTGATGTTAACAGAGAGCTTCTTCTGTGCCCCGTTTGGGATGGATGAGAATCAAACTGACGAAAATTATGCCCTCTTCTTGTTGAGTTCACTCTATATTCCATGCAGTTTGCTAATATAACTTTATGTGCATCATCTAATCTAATTTAATTATAACAACCATCCTGGACAGACGTTCCTATTGCTATTCCAATATAAGGAAACTGAAGCTCAAAATGGTGGAATGACTTACCCAAGTTTATTCAGCTAGTAGGTAAAAGCACAATTTTCCCCCAGGTCCACCCGATTCTTCAGTCCTTTCCTCTTAACAAGTGCACTTGACAATGGAAGCCTCACATGCAATGGAATAAGCACTTTGCAAACACAGCTTTATTTCACCTTCATCTGTGCAACAGGTTCAGTTATTTGCTTACCTTGCTAATTAGAAAAATCAAGTCTTGAAGAATTGAGCCCAACACCCCAGCATAGAAAATTCCACAGCCGAAATACAAATCCAGTTCTACCTGACTCCAAAACTTACTCCCTTTCTACCACACCTCACTGTCTATCAAATTTACTCTCTCACCAAGACTGTCCTGAGCAGGTCCCAGTGGGAACTCTAGCCGGCTGTGACCACAGCCCACTGGACAGAGGTCAGCCTCCTCTACCCTTCACTTTATCTCCCTCTAAATTGTCTGGCCTCTCTCCAGGCTCTGCTAGCTCTCCACTCCCATGTCAACTGCTTTTGGGGGCTGCCTGTCACCCATGTTTTACAGCCCTCTCAATGAAAAGCAAATTCATATTGATTTCAGAACAACTCAAGCTGTAAATTACTGGTCATGATCAGCTTGGCCATCCCGAGATGAGAATCTATTGACTTGACCAGGGGCCTAAATCTAATTATTGTCCCAGGAAACCCATTGGCAAGGCTGTCCAATGCCTCTGTGGAAAGGAGCTATTAAAATGGCCAAGAGCCACCTGCAACAGTACATACCACATAATTTAAAGCCATCATCTCTGTCTGACAGATCGAAGTCCTGCAGTTTCTTTCAACCACTGAATGAAGTGTGAGAACCGGCCTTGAACCATTTCAGTTATTAATAACAGTAATAATGACTTAATGACTACACAGCAATCACTAATATGCACTGAGCACTTTGCATGCATTATCTCCTTCTAAAGCCTCATGTCAGCCCTGTCACTAGCTCTAGGGTCCTGGGCAAGTTACTTAGCTTTCCTGTGCCTCTGTTTTCTCATCTGTGAAATGAGAGGTAATAGCAACACTACTTCATCGCATAAAGGTAAAAGTTAAATGTTAATTGCTAAGATCAAGAGCTAGATGCATTCTTGTCCCCATTACTCATGAAGAAATAGACACTCAGAGATGTTAAGGGATTTTCCCAAGGTTACACAGCTAGCATAGGTTTTTTTTTTTTTTTGGTCTGGATTGTTGTGTATTAAGTTTTAAATGTTGAGCTGGTTGTGGTGGCTTATCCTATAGTCCCAGCACATTGGGAAGCCAAGGCAGGAAGATTGCTTGAGGCCAGGCATGCAAGACCAGTCTGGGCAACATAGCAAGACCCCCATCTCTACACACACACAAAGATTAAAAAATCAGCCAGGCGTGGTGGTGCATGCTTATAGTCCCAGCTACTCAGGAAGCTGAGGCGGGAGGATCACTTCAGCCCAGGAGTTCCAGGCTGCAGTGAGCTATGATCACACCACTGAACTCCAGCCTAGGTGACAGAGCAAGACCCTGTCTCTTTAAAGAAATGTTGCTCAAGTGGCAGCATTTTAAAATGGAGCTGATTTCCTGCTTCTCTTGGGCATCTAAAACACCTGGCAGCACTGAGCTCACATTTCTTTCTGCCATACTCTCTACTAACCAAATCTAGTCTCTTAGTTCAGCTGAGCCCAATGCCAAAGCCCACCAAGAGACTCTTAAACATAGAAACAGACCCTAAGATTCTGAGGCTGTCTGTAATGCCCTGGATCAAATGCCAGAGTGCCTGGGTCAGACAATGCTGCCCGGCTGCACCCGTTGCATGGGGCTCGTGCCGCCTGATTTACTGCAGTCCTCCCACTCCCTACTGCCCTGCCTGTGACCCACTTCTCTCATTCATGACGTCTGCCTGGCCCCTATAGGCATCCGAGGTTGTAGAATACATTAGGTCACTCAACATCAAACCATCTCATCCAATCGAACTGAGGAATATAGGATGATCACCCCCAGCAGATAAAGAAATAGGGTCAAGGAGACAGTGACTTGCTTAAGGTCACACAGCACGTGACAGAACCGGGGTCTGAATGCCAGCCAGCTACCTCCAGAGCCAATCTTCTCTGCCCTTCACTGAGGTTCCTTCCCAACCACAGGCAGAAAAGCCTCCAAGCAGAGACAGCAAAGAAAAATCCCTGTTCATCTCTCACACTGGGGAAGGAAGGTAAAAAGAGAGCCCACGTCTACTTTCAGGTCTCATCGACTCTCCTGCAACTGCTTTTCTGAGGACAAAGTGTTATTTCCAATGGTTAATGGCTCCATCCGTGCAAAACCCTTATCAGGGATTGCACAGAGCTTATATTTGTGGCTGTTTTGTGGCCAGCACAAAAACACTCTCACATTCCTTTTTTATTCTTCAGACCTCGAAGGAAAGCAAGAGGCAGGGAGGGCTCTGGCTGACAGCCACCCCCTTCTCAGCACCCACCCCCAGGGGGACGGCGCCGAAGCCCCACTGCCCTGCCAGCCACTGTGAACAGACAGCGCTCCCCCACCCCAGCAAAGCAGCTCCGCAGCTGGTGGGGGGCCCAGGCAG
The DNA here is from genome assembly GCA_963574635.1 of Cheracebus regulus. Lineage (NCBI taxonomy): Eukaryota > Metazoa > Chordata > Mammalia > Primates > Pitheciidae > Cheracebus > Cheracebus regulus. Next base: position 56,545 of record CAUYQU010087279.1, read on the forward strand.
AGAGATTTTGTTTTTTCTCCCTCTTATGGCGCTGACAGCTTGGACAGTAGCTTCCCAGAAACAAACTTTATTCTCAGGGAGACGGACGTGCCTGAACGCTGAATGTTTCCATGAATATTTATGGCTTTTCTCTCTGCTCTGGTCTCAGCTTTGGCCGTGATACAACGTTTCCCATTCACCGCCTGCAGATGCCTGATTATTGCTCCGCAGGCTCAGCTTGCCTGTAGCTGGGGCAAAGAACCACTGCGTGGCGCTGTGGTCTCTGGTTAGTAACGACGGTGCTATTGCTGTGTGCGTGAACCACTGTGATTTATGGAGTCAGACACTAAGTGCTGCACGTGCGTCCAATCATTTCATTCTAACGACAACTCCAAGAAGGAGGCAGAGAGGTGCTGAGAGGGGAAGTTGATTATCCAACGTCACACAGCGAGGAAGTTATGGAGATGGATTCGAATCCATAAACTTGTGTCAGAAGTCGTCACTGCAAAAATGCAAAGATACCAACTATCCCTGCCTGCCCAGGGTAAGTCTTGTTTTTGTTTTTTTCTGAAGTTATATCCTTCCTACTCTTTAGGTATTAAAATGGTATTTCTTTTGTTAAATAATGGAGACGGCGGATGTGTTTGTTGTGGTTATTTCTTGCCCTTAATAATAATTTTTAAAGGAACCAGACGTGGTGGCTTGCGTTTGTAATCCCAGCATTTTGGGAGGCTGAGGTGGAAGGGTTACTTGAGCTCAGGGCTTTAAGACCGGCCTGAGCAACATAGCAAGACCCTGTCTACTAAAAATTTAAAAAATGAAGCTGGCATGGTGGCAGGTGCCTGTAGTCCCAGCTCTTCGGGAAGATGAGGATGGAGAATCACTTCAGGCCAGAAGGTTGAGGTGGCAGTGAGCTGTGACAGTGCCACCTCACTCCAGCCTGAACAACAGAGCAAGACCCTATTTCAAGTAATAATAATAATAACATTTTAAAATTGCTATCCTATGTCTTTTCCTCCCACCTTCTAAGCCCTCAAAATCAGGAGAACATTGCTTCTGATGATCAAGATATAGTGCTGAGCTTGGAGGAAATTCACTACTAATCCAACAAGAATTAGGTTGGTAACTTTCTATTACTAGCAATGTTTTTGCCCCACTCCAAAAAAAATCCAAATGTACACTGAACATTTACTAGGCATAATTTATTCCAATAACAAATGCTTATTGAACATCTACTTTGTGCAAAGCCTGGTACTAGGTGCTGGAAACACAAGGTTAAGCAAAAGAGGCACAGCTACTCCCTCAAGGAGTTTACTCTCTACTGGCAGAGATGAGAGTGAATCAAATACACACACACACACACAAACCTGAACTTGTGAACTATGAAGAGGAGGTGGGGGGCACGCTGTGAGGTGGCTGTTATGTGGACTGGGAAGTCAGGGAAGCCTTCCCCAAGGAAGCCACTTGCAAGCAGAGATCCGAAGGATAAACAGGCATCAGAAAGAAACAGGAAGAATATTCCAGGCATTAGGAAGAGCATGCACAAAGGTTCTGTGGATGCAGGGAGAAGAACACGTCTGAGGCCAGAGCAAGAGCCAGTGGAGCTGGAGCCGAGCAAGCAGAGGGGACACAGCATAAGACAAAGTTCCAGAAGCAGACAGGAGCTAGGCCTTGTCCTGTGGGGCTCGTTCAGGGGCTTGCTCTTTTTTGCTGTTTTTTTGTTTTGTTTTGTTTGAGACGGAGTCTTGCTCTGTCACCAGGCTGGAGCTCAGTGGTGCAATCTAGGCTCACTGCAACCTCTGCCTCCTGGGTTCAAGCGATTCTTCTGCCTCAGCCTCCTGAGGAGTAGCTGGGACCACAGACACGTGCCACCACGCGTAGCTAATTTTTGTATTTTTAGTAGAGATGGGGTTTCACCATAACCAAGATGGTCTCGATCTCTTGACCTCGTGATACACCCGCCTCAGCCTCCCAAAGTGCTGGGATTACAGGCGTGAGCCACCGCACCCAGCTAGGGCTTGCTGTTTATCTCAGGAACACTAGGGAACCATTGAAAGATTTTCAGCCCCAGGTACCTGAGAGGGTCCATTGATCAGATGTGTTTGCTTATTTATTTTTTTTATTTAGAAATAGAGTCTTACTCTGTTGCCCAGGCCAGAGTGCAATGGTGCGATCTCGGCTCACTGCAACCTCTGCCTACCAGATTCAAGCCATTCTCCTGCCTCAGCCTCCTGAGTAGCTGGGACTACAGATGTGTACCACCACGCCCAGCTAATTTTTTATATTTTTAGTAGAGACAGGTTTCACCGTATTGGTCAGACTGGTCTCAAACTCCTGACCTCAATATCCACCTGCCTCGGCCTCCCAAAGTACTGGGATTACACTGTGCTGGGCGTGTTTGCATTTTTAAAGAATCTCTTGCTGCAGTAAGAGAGAAGAGGTCAGAGGGGCTACAGTCAGTGAGATAAGACAGATTAGGAGTCCACTGGATGGTACCAACCTGATACTGATAGTCAGTCACATGGACAAAGGCCAATATTTGAACTGAAAGCTGATGTGTTCAGAGTCCTGCCAAGAGGAAACAATCCAGAATGGAAAAGAATCAGTTCCCCTGTGTAGTGCTCTGGTGAGCTGGTGAACAGGTGCAATGTCTTTTGCAAGGCCCTCACCCACCTGCACCATTTCAGGCAGGGAAGCCAACTTGTCCTGGTTTGTCTGGGACCTTTAGCACTGAAAGTCCCATGCCAGGGAAAACTCCATTCTGGGAAAACTGGAGGATTGGTCACTCTAATTTCAGTACCAGGTCTGTTGTATCAATCAGGGTATACCTGCTCCATTTAGTAATTCATTAGAATGCACCAGGTGATCCTAGGAGGCTGAACCTGAGATTTTTCCCTGGATTATGTCCTGCAGTATGCATTAAAATATATTCTCCTTCTAGTGACTGGGATAAGTAGTCTTAGGAGAAAGATGCCTTGTTGCCAAAATGCTATTCAATAAACCAGGAACTGGATTCTTGAAATAATCAAAACTTCTGAATAATATTTGTGTAAGTCTTATAAAGAAATCCTATATGTTGTTCTATTAGGTTGGTGCAAAAATGCTTGCAGGTTTTTGCCAGCAGGTTTTGCCAGTAATGGCAAAACCCTGCAAATACTTTTGCACCAACTTTAATATTACAGTGAAAATGTACTTGGCAAGCCTTATGGTTACATGCTCGAGCTGGAATGCCGGACGGCCTGGGTGCAAATTCTGACTCTCTCATTTACAAGCTCTGTGACCTTGCGCTTGTCTTGGCCTGTCTGTGTCTCAGTTTCCTCATATGTAAAATAGAGAAGACAATAATACTTACTTCTTAGAGTTATGATGAGAGAAGGCATGTAAAGTGCTGGGCATCCTACCTGGCATGCACCAGATGTTCCATAAATGTTACCTCTAGGTATAGGTTAAAGGACCTTATCTAGGGAATTGTATGAAATTGATTACACTAGAGCTTCCCTGTTCAGTAGCCACTACTGCCATGCGGTAATTGACCACTTGAAAGTCCCAATTGAGATGTGCTATATACTGTAAAATATTCTTTAAAGATTGATTAAGAAAAAGAGAATATAAAATATCTCCTTGCTAATCTGTTTATATATTGATTCCATATCAAAATAACAACATTTTGAGTAGACCTGGTAAAATAAAATACATTACTAAAATTAGTGTTGTCTGTTTTTTAATATGGGTTATTAAAATTTTTAGAATTATATATGTACTTTCCATTTGTGGGTCATGTTATGTATCTGTTGAACAGTGCTGGAATCTAGGTCTGGAGGCCATAAGACAAGAACAATCAGTGAATTAGGGAGATGTGCTACCACCCTTGAGACGCTCCTCTGGAACCACACAAGTCTTCAGAACCCACAGCTCACTGATGAAAAATTGTGCATCGCAACTGCACCCACCCATTCTGAATGAAAAGATCCCTTTCATCAGACACCAAATCACTCCATGTTCAAGTCTAGATTTCTCTCCAGAATATTAGAAAGCAAAGAGAAACCAGAAAAAGAACGACACAAGGGGAACAGCATTTTCTCTCCTGGCTGTTGGAAACAACACTGTTCTTTAGCCAAAAACAGTTGTGCCCTTTCACATAGATATCCCATTTATCCTCTGAACCCAGGGATAGTAAAGTCTGTCTTTACACTTTACACAAAGAAGAGGGGACCCCCAAGAGTTGAAATGCCTCCCAGCCCTGGAATGAGGACCTCAGTGGGAAGGGGCAGGACATGATGCAACTCCAAGTCTCCCAGCTACACAAGCTTATTAGCTATGGACATAGGCAAGAGACCTAACCTCTCTGGGCCTCAGTGTCCTCATCTGTAAAATGAAACAACTATAGTAACTGAGGGTGTTGTGGTAAGGAATGAACTAGGTAACGTGTGTAATTTACTTATCACATCATCTGGCAAGTAGTAGGCACTCTTTTGTCTGGTTTCTTTCCCTCTATGTGAGATTAGTCCACATTCTTTCATGCCGTTATCATTTGCTCATTCTCAATGCGCTGTAATATTCCACCATGTGAATATACGGTAGTCCTCCCTTTTCCATGAGGGAATGCATCCCAAGGCCCCCAAGGGATCCCTGAAAGCACAGTAATACCAAACCCTATGTATATTATTTTTTCTATGCATATATACCAAAGATAATATTAATTTAGAAATTAGGCACAGTAAGATGTTAGCAACAATAACCAATAATAAAATAGAATAAGTTAATAATATACTGTCATCAAAGTTATGTGAATGCGGTTTCTCTTTTTCTCAAAATATCTTATTGTGATTATACTCACCGATTTTCAGACCAAGGTTGGCCATAGGCAACTGAAACTTCAGAAAGCAAGACTGAGAGAGAAAGACTGTACCACACACTTTATTCTGTAATATTGATGGGCACTTGAAGAGTTTCAGGTCTGCTGCTGTTATGAATAGGGATGCTATGAACATTCCAAGTCATGTGTATTTATGAACACAAGTACATATTGGTGTTGGGACAATACAGAGGAGAAACCGTAAAGTCTAAAGGTGTGGATGTATTCAGTTTTAGGAGATTTTAGTATATTATTTTTCAGAGTTTTGTATTTACTTATCCAAAAATCAGCAATGAATAGATTTTCAGCTCCCCCGTGTCCTCAGTGACGGTAGGTATTGAGAATTTTCTTTTTAGTCATTCTGGTGAAAATGCATTAGTATCTCATTGGGTTGTCAGTTGCATTTTACTGGAAGGTAAAGAGGCTGTGCACATTTTCATTTCTTTTTCTTTTTTCTTTTTAGCAGTGTGGATACCCTCTTTTGCAAAGTGCCTGTTCACGTCTTTGCCCATTTTCTCTTTCTCTTTTTTTTTTTTAGATACAAGATATTTGTTGGATATGTGTATTGTGAGAAGCATTTTCCACTCTGCAGCTTCTCTTTTCACACTTTTAATGGTGTCTATTGATAAAGAGTTCTTTGTTTTAAAGGAGTCCATTAAAACTCCATGGTTAGCACCTTTATCCTAGTGATATAATCTTTACCTACCCCCAAAGTCATAAAAATAGTCTCCTTTATTCTAAAAGTTGATTGTTCCATCTGGCATAGTTAGATCCAAAATAAATCTTGAACTGATTTTTGGATATAATTGTGAAGTTGAGTTGACGATTTCTGTATCCGAAATTAACCCAGAATCATTTCTTGAAAAGCATAGCCAAAACTGTTTTTGTTTTCGTTTTAATTTCCATGAGTACTATTCAATACATATTACAATACAAAATAGATGTGAAATACATGTATTCAATATATAGAAACAATAAATTTTAATATTTCAATTGCAATTATCTTTTCTAAAAAATTTACTTTAATTTCCAGGATACATGTACAGAACATGCAGGTTTGTTATGTAGGTATACACGTGCCATGGTGGTTTGCTATACCTCTTGACCCATCCTCTAAGTTTCCTCCCTTTGCCCCCAATCCCCCAACAGGCCCTGGTATGTGGTGTTCCCCTCCCTGTGTTCATGTGTTCTCACTGTTCAACTCCCACTTATGAGTGAGAACATGCAGTATTTGGTTTTCTGTTCCTGTGTTACTTTGCTAAGTATGATGGCTTTCAGCTTCATTCATGTCCCTGAAAGGGACGTGATCTCATTTCTTTTTGTGGCTGCATAGTATTCCATGGTGTATATGTGCCACATTTTCTTTATCCAGTCTGTTATTTATGGACATTTGGGTTGGTTCCATGTCTTTGCTATTGTAAATAGTGCTGCAGTAAACATATGTGTACATGTGTCTTTATAGAAGAATGATTTATATTCTTTCAGATATATACCCAGTAATAGGATTGCTGGGTCAAATGGTATCTCTGATTCTAGATCCTTGAGGAATCGCCACACTGTCTTCCACAGTGGTTGAACTAATTTACATTCCCACCAACAGTGTAAAAGCATTCCTATTTCTCCACAGACTCACCAACATCTATTGTTTCTTGACTTTTTAATAATCACCATTCTGACTGGCATGAGATGGTATCTCCTTGTGGTTTTGATTCGCATTTCTCTAATGATCAGTGGTGTTGAGCTTTTTTTTTCTTTTTTTTTTGCCACATAAGTGTCTTCTTTTCAGAAGTGATTGTTCATATCCTTTGCCCACTTTTTGATGGGGTCTTTTGTTTTTTTTTTTCTTATAAATTTAAGTTTCTTGTAAATTCTGGATATTAGGCTTTTGTCAGATGGGTAGATTGGAAAAATTTTCTCCCATTCTCTAGGCTGCCTGTTCACTCTGATGATAGTTTCTTTTGCTGTGCAGAAGCTCTTCAGTTTAATTAGATTCCATTTGTCAATTTTGGCTTTTGTTGCAATTGCTTTTAGTTGTTTTGGTCATGAAGTCTTTGCCCATGCCTATGTCCTGAATGGTTCTGCCTAGGTTTTCTTCTAGGGTTTTTATGGTTTTGGGTTTTACATTTAAGTCTTTAATCCATTTTGAGTTAATTTTTGCATAAGGTATAAGGAAAGGGTCCAGTTTCAGTTTTCCGTATATGACTAGCCAGTTTTCCCAACACTATTTATTGAATAGAAGATCCTTTCCCCATTGCTTGTTTTTGTCAGGTTTGTCAAAGATCAGATGGTTGTAGATGTATGGTGTTATTTCTGAGGCCTCTGTTCTGTTCCATTGGTCTATATCTCTATTTTGGTACCAGTACCATGCTGTTTTGAATACTGCAGACTTGTAGTATAGTTTGAAGTCAGGTAGCGTAATGCCTCCAGCTTTGTTCTTTTTGCTTAGGATTGTCTTGGCTATATGGGGTCTTCTTTGATTCCATATGAAATTTAAAGTAATTTTTTTTCTAATTCTGTGGAGAATGTCAATGGTAGTTTGATGTGAATAGTATTGAATCTATAAATTACTTTGGGCAGTATAGCCATTTTCATGATATTGATTCTTCCTATTCATGAGGATGGAGTGTTTGTCCATTTGTTTGTGTCCTCTCTTATTTCCTTCAGCAGTGGTTTGTAGTTCTCTTTGAAGAGGAGCAATTGTGAATGGGAGTTCATTCATGATTTAGCTCTGCACTTGTCTATTGTTGGTGTAAAGGAATGCTTGTGATTTTTGCACATTGATTTTGTATTCTGAGTAAGCTAAGGTTGCTTATCAGCTTAAGGAGTTTTAGGGCTGAGATGATGGGGTTTTCTAAATATAGAATAATGTTGTCTGCAAAGAAAGACAAATTGACTTCCTCTCTTCCTATTTAAATACCCTTTATTTCCTTCTTTTTACTGATTGCCCTAGCCAGAACTCCCAATACTATGTTGAATAGAAGTGGTGAGAGAGAGCATCCTTGTCTTGTACCAGTTTTCAATGGGAATGCTTCCAGCTTTTGCACATTCAATTTGCTATTGGCTGTAGGTTTGTCATAAATAGCTCTTATTATGTTGAGATATGTTCCATCAACGTCTAGCTTATTGAGAGCTTTCAGCATGAAGGGATGTTGAATTTTATCAAAGGTGCTTTCTGCATCTATTGAGATAATCATGTGGTTTTTATCTTTGGTTCTGTTTATGTTATGGATTAGGCTTATTGATTTGCATATGTCGAGCCAGTCTTGCATCCTAGGGATGAAGCTGACATGATCATAGAGGATACGTTTTTTGATGTGCTGCTAGATTCATTTTGTCAGTATTTTATTGAGGATTTTTGCATCGATGTTCATCAGGGATATTGGCCTGAAGGATTTTTTGTTTGTTTGTTTTCTTTCTGCTGTTATGTCTCTGCCAGATTTTGGTATCAGGATGATGCTGGCTTCATAAAATGAGTTAGGGAGGAGTCCCTCCTTTTCAATTGTTTGGAATCGTTTCAGAAGGAATGGTACCAGCTCTTCTTTGTACCTCTGGTAGAATTCAGCTGTGAATCCATCTGAAGTTGAATCCATGAAAAGACAAATAACAAGTTCTGAAATTGAGGCAGTAATTAATAGCCTACCAAGCAATCATATTTGTCTTTGTATTCTGATTTTTCTCATGGGTTAATTCTCCCCATATTGTGTGGGTAAGAAACAGCTGAGTTAGGGATTACTCTGTTGAGGTTTTGTGAGATATATCAATGTGGTAAGCAGCCACTGCAATGAATAGGTAAGTTACTGCTCATCATCCTGGAGTAGGAGTAACTTCCAGAGATACTGCTTCAGTTCAACTCTTTATGTATTAACGCAAAGGTGCAGGGTCAGATATAATCCCATGATGAGAACATATCTTATAGTGCTTGCACCAGAACCATGTGGGAAGTGAAGGAGAAATGAATTTTGAAATGAGTGGCACCAGAGGCTTCATTTTTTGTTCCCATGCTAAGATATATAAAATCACAGGAAGCAGACTTTAATCTGATCAATGGTGAATCAAAATAGAAGTTCTCTCTATTGGAATATACTTGATAGTGCAGTGTATGTAATTATAAATGCGCCAAACAATAAGAGTTATAACAAAACTTTTCCTATCATACCAAAAGCAGAAATTCATAAAGAGGAAGAAATACTTTTCAAATAGAATCAAAGATTTGGCACTTAGATTGTTTGATAATCAAATTAATGAAGAGAAATAAAGTTTATCAACATATTGCAGAATTAAAGTTCTTGATTTAACTGATTTAACATAAAATAAAGATAACATAAAACTCATTACATATTTATATCAGTGACAGATTGATTAATGAGTGTCATTACTTCCAGAAGTATTTAACCAATTCTCTCTCTCTCTCTCTCTCTCTCTCTCTCACACACACACACACACACACACACACACACACAACTCAAAATCCTCAGATATCTGACAGTTCATATATGTAAGAATCTTGATATAGGGCTTGCCCAAATTTGACAACAATCCTCAAAATTAACATGACATTACAAATAATTATACATGACACCAATATTTTTTTCTAAACTCTGATTAATAGAGAACAGATTTCTAGCCTCCATGATGGAAGAAAACTATATTTTTACTCTTTCTAACCAAATATTATAAAATTAGTGTTATATGTAAGAGTAATCAGACTATGAAGGCAAAAAATAAACAAATCAGGAATAAAGTATTACAGACAATTATTTTAAAGTTATTTTCCAAATTTTGTGATGTCAATCATTCAGTCATGTTTCTCAGTTTTCTTAAATTGGTGGCTTTTTGCAGTTTCTTCTCTAATTCTAAATATCCATTTTTGAATGGAAATTTGTTTTTACAATTTTTTTTTTCTCAAAGCAGTCCACAAAATTGTGGCAGTTTGGAACTCTATGAAACATGGATTGGCACTTATAGACAGACATCAGCTCATCCTGCCCCCATCCACCATGTCTCATCCAAAGATACACTCTTCTTCACCCCATAGTCCCAGGTGCCCCCAAAGTACTCAATATGTATGTGCCCAATGAAGAGCTAAGGCTTAAAAAAATTATTATTAACAAAAATGGAGAGGAAGATATTTCTGACATTTTGTTGAGGAAGTTGCAATGAGGGTGACTTTGAACTTACAACTCTGAGGGCAGCTCATGTTGCAAACGTTTAGGATAAACTCTGGACCATGAGCACTAAAATACAAGGCTGCAAGTCCAGGATGATTCAGGATTCTCCACGCTCATCTTGTATAAGCCTGCTCTAAAGGGCTCTAAAGAGAGGGACCAGGAGGAAGAAAAAGCTGCAAGTGCATTGCAGAGGTGAGAAGCTATGAAAACCACCCAGAAGCCCCATCAGCCAGTGTAGCCTGAGAGTTGGGAGTCCATTGACTGGACTCCCTGCTGCCCAAGAGCTCCCTCCTGACTGATCTGGATGCTAAAGTTATATACGGCACTTAGTAGCAATTCAATAAGAATGTGTTGATTGAACAAGTAACGCTACCAGTTGAGATATGATTCTTTCGTTCTTGATATCTTATGGTCTTCAAGAATCCTCTACAGTGGAGATACTAACTTAGGCTCTAGGAGCCTGGAAATTGTATGTAAAGTGTAGGCATGAATGTGTTTTTCTGGGAGAAACATCTATAGAGTTCATCATATTCTCTACAGTGTTATAAGGCTCCAAAGAAATCTCGCGTTCTGCCCCATCTGTCCGTGTCCAGCTAAAGGCACTGCCCCTGCTCCCCAGTCCCCTAGTGCGCAGATGCCAGGGCAGTAGAGGGCTCTGGGCCATATACTGGTGGTAAATGAAGAAGCAAGTGCTCCTGGAAAAGACAGTCCTAAACCACCAATCATAGGTGGCAGCACTGCAGAACCAGAAGGGACCTTTGGGATGTGCCTGTGTGATTGAGCCAACACACCCAAAAATGGGCCCTTTGATGGGACACGTGGGAGAATCTGTCCTCCACCTTCCCTTTTTATCACAAGACCAAAGTGCTTATTGTATAGCCTGCAGCAGTTCATTCGATGATTCAGCCAATATTAGCTGAGATCCTCCTCTATGCCGTGCTCTGTGCTTGGTGCTGAGGACACGTGGGTGCTGCCCTCGAGGTTCCCAGGGGAGTGGACACATGACAAACTGCCCGTGAAATAGGTCTGTCATATTCATCTCTATATTCTGCAAGCTTTACTCAGTAGTAGGAGCTTAATAAATAGCAACTTGTACTGGCATTATCACAATATTATGTCTCTGGCATTTGAACTTAGACAAAAAGCTTTGTCAAATCACAGCCTGTCCAGGTATTTGCTGTGTGACCCTGAGCAGGTCACATCATCTCTCTGAGACACTATTTCCTCACATGTAGGATGGGAACATATATCGTCAGGGCCTGTGAGGGTTACAGGAGCTAATCTGTGAAAAGAGCTCCACGAGTTACAGTGATTGAAGTTTAAATCATTACCATATGGCAAAGAGCCCTGGTAAGCACTCTGGTCTCCAGTCTGCCCCCTGGGAAACCTGAAGGGCCGAGCAGCTCAACTGTCTCTACCCAACTAGGATCCACAGAATGAGAAACGGTGGTGCTTAGCTGGGTGCAGAGCAGCATCTGGTGGACTAGAAGGGGAACTGATGAAGTGACACCATGGCATTGGGAAGAAAAAGTTCGAAGGCTGGAACAAAGGTTGACAGAGAAGCTGAGAAGGAAGCCTGCACGTGCTGCGTGTACCCAGTTGGGGGATCAGACGCGGTTCCTTAGAAGTCAACAGGACCTCAAGCTCCCATGTGCTAGCTGAGAGCGTCCCTCTCCCTCTCCCAGGGCTCCCTGGGTGCTGGGTCTCTGGGTCCGGTGGGCTCAGGGGCCCATATTTCTCAAGTTCTGTTCTATCTGTCAGTGTCCAACTGAGGGCACTGGCTCCACTGCCACAGTCCCCGGTGCTCAGATGCCAGGGCAGGAGAGGGCTGTGTGTCAGGGCACACCCAAGGCATCCTGCACTGCTCTGGGCCACAGGTTGGCAGCTGGGCCCCATGGCCCACTAACATCAGGTCCTGGAATTTCTGGCTCTGCCCATTTTTCCTCTGAGCCTCCATTCCAACCGCTTGAATCAGCAAAGAGGGGCACCATGCTGTCCCTTCTCCATCCTCCTTTTCTCCCCATCCTCTTCTGCAATTGGAGGTCCCAGTAGAAGTCCCTCACAGAGTTGTGAAGGGTAAATGGGAGAACTCAAGTAAAGTGCAAAGCAGGTACACAGTAGTGCTAAAGAAATAGAAGTCACTGCTACCATCTGCATAATCACCATCAGGATAGGCTCACAGTAGTGTGTGTTCAAGAAATGGAAGCCGTTACTACCATCTTCATCCTCACCAACAGGACAGGCACACAGTGAGTGCTCATGAAGTGGAAGCCATTACTACCATCTGCATAATCACCATCAGGACAGGCCCATGGTAGTGAGTGCTCAAGAAACGGAAGCCATTACTACCATCCTCATCATCACCATCAGGACAGACACACAGTAGTCTTCGAGAAACGGAAGCCACTTCTACCATCTGCATCAGCACAATCGATCGGAGGAACCAGGAGCCCACTCTTTCTGAGAAAAGCATTTATATGTTGGTAGAAATTTCTTTGTTGTATTTATCATTTATGGTCAGTATAAGAACACTAAAAAGTTAAATTATTGGTACCAGATGTTAGTTTCATTCCTATTGATTTATTAAAATACACACAAGTAAATACAATTCTATTTGTCCCTGGAAAATATTTTTTAAAAATTTGTGAAGTATCAATTTTACTAATAGGTTAAGTTCTCACTGAATATCATTGACAGATTCTTGGAAACTGCAACTTTCAGTGAAACAACGTACTGTGACACCAGTGTTATCATAGGCTAATGGATATAAACTAGAGTTATGTTCCTGTAGCATATTTCTGGCCACAAAAACATCACTAAACTTCTAAATGGAGACCTAAACATTTATAATATTAAACATTGAAATCAATGTGAGCTATACATACTCTTAAGATTAATAAAAACAAGTATGATAATCATTAACCCAATAATTCCAGTTCAGGGTTGCAGGTGTTCACAGCCTATCCTCACAGCTCAGGGCACAAGGCAATAAACCGCACTGGACAGGACCCCATGCCCTCACAGAGTACACTCACACTCACACCCACACTCACTCAGACTGGACCATTTTATTGTATTTATGTATATTTTTGAGACAGGGTCCCTCTCTGTAGCCCAGGCTGGTGAGCAGCGGCACGATCACAGCTCACTGCAGTCTTGACGTCCCAGGCTCAGGTGATCCTCCCACGTCAGCCTCCCAAGTAGCTGGGACTACAGGGGTGTGCCACCACAAACCTGTAATTTTTGTATTCTTTAAAGAGATGGGGTTTTGCCATGTTGCCCAGGCTGGTCTTGAACCCCTGGGCTCAAGTGGCCCTGCCTCCTTGGTTTCCACAGGTCCTGGGATTACGAGTGTGAGCTACTGCACCCGGCCCAGACTGGGCCCTTTTAGACAGCCTGTTCACCTGATGTGCGCATCTTGGGAATGTGAGAGGAAACCAGAGAGCCAGAGAAAACCCATGAATATGTGGGGAGAGTGTGCAGACTGCACCCAGGTGATGGCCCTGGCTGGGAATTGATTTTTCTTTTTCTCACCAACATTATAATGAAACAACATTTTAACATTATTCAAGGACCTGCTGTACAGTAACTTTAAAGGACTGAAGAGCAGAGAAGTGACATTTGTTGATCACCTACCATTTCCAGGAGCTACCATACCCAGCCACTTTTTAATCATCACCACAACCTTATAAGGCAGGGATTATTAGTCTCACTATTGGAGAGAGGCTCAGAGAAGTGAAGCGACTTCTCCAGGGTCACAGAGCAAGTGAGAAGACCAGAACTTAAAGCTAGGTCTGTCTCAGTTCAGGCCTTCACAAATCACTATGCTGCCTCCCTGTCTTAAAAACACAAAGCAAACAAACACAATCATTCACTACTTGCCTGGGAAATTGTAGGCAACAGCAAGTTGGTATTGGAGGAAATTGTATTCGCAGACATACTGTAAAGCTCCTGACCCCACTGGACAACTTCTTTCAGGTCCTGAGAGCAACAATTGCTGGGGTTCCCTTCGCCCCACAGCCTCAGGTGTGGGCGAGGGTCTGGGTTGATGAAGGATCTAGGCAGAGGTCTGTGCCACCACTGGTGCAAGGGATGGCAGATTCTCCCAGGCAGGAGCAGAGACCCGCTGGGAGTAATGTGCAGACAGAGGAGAAATGGATTGTGTGTGTATGTGTGTGTGTGTGTGTGTGTGTGTGTGTGTGTGTGCGTGTGTGTGTGCGCGCACGCGCGCTTCTGCGTTTCTCTCTCTGTGTCTGTTTTTGTCCCTCCGTTCCTCCATCCTCTCCCTCTGCATTCCTTCCCAGCCCTTTCCTGACCCTGTCCTGCCTTCCTCCCTGCCTTTCTCTCCCTCTTCCTCTTGCTTCTCTCCCTTCTCACTCTCCCCTTTAATGGCTCCCCCATCTCTGGTTCTCTCTCTACTTGCTGCTCCGTCTTTCCCAAATGTCCTCCCAGTGCCCAGGGCAGACGTCACCTCTCAGTTCCCTAGCATATACACCCTTATGCACTGTTTCTGCACAGACAGACCAGCATCCATAAATCCCAAGTCCAAGTGCCTGAGAGAGAGGCAAGGGCGGACCCAATGTGGGTCAAGAGTTCACCCCAGGTCCTCTCTGCCATGCCACAAACACAGCTGCCTCCAGGGGACTCCCCGTCACCTTCTCCTTCTCCTTCTTCTCCTCCTTCCCATCACACTCCAATAAGCTCTATGACCTGCACAGGATGAAAGCAGGTCAGGACCTGTGTTTTGCCCAGGCTTGAAGCTTGGTGAGGCCCTAGCTCAGTGCATGCCCATGGAACTGGACCACATGGGTTCAAATCCCACTTCAGCAACTTACAAACCAGTTACCTGGGCTAAGGGGTTAATCCTTTGAGAGTCTCAGCTCCTTCATCTGCAAAATAGGAATAAGAACAGTACCGGCTCCTCGGAGCTGTTGTGAGGATAAAATGCAAATGAATATATGTGAGGAATTTAAAACAGGGCCTGGCACACAGGAAGCCCTGTGTTCTCGATCGCCATCATCTTTACATGACAAGAGAGAGGCGGAGCCCAGGCAGCCCTCAGGAGCCCATTCGGCACCCGTCAGGAGCACACGTGCAGTGGAGCAAGTTGGATTGATTACTCCTTGCAGTGAGGAAAGCATGCACCATGGGGGAACTGTGGGGTGTCGGTGTTAGGTTGGTCATTTGGGGCCGGGTGTCATTAAGCAGTGGCTCCATAGTGATTGCATGCTGTCAGAGGTGTGGACAATGATACAATCGAGTGTCTCAGCACATTGTATCTAACGGGAGGCTCGCTAGAGTGAGGTTAAAGTTCTAATTGGTAAAGAAGCAGCAGCCACTCAGCCCTCCTCAAGGAACAAGGATGTTGGTATTTTGGAAGCTGCACAGGAACCTTGTTTTAATTTCACATTTTATCACAGTCTCAGAGTTCCCTGTCTGATGTTGATGTTCTGCTAGGTTATTTATCTCCAATAGAGCGAAAATGATAATGGCCCATTTTTGGTCATCAGACCCATTTCTGGTTGTCAGGGGCTGATTTCCTTTCTCAGGCCTCATCATTCACACATATTCATTCAACAGCCATTGAATGAGCACCTTCCAGATGCCAGACCTGCAGCAGGCACTGAGGATACAGTGGTGCATAAGTGGTGCCCCTGGGGGCTTTCAGCCTAGAGGGGAAGCAGGGACAGGAGGGGTGACAGAAAAGGGTGGAGTGACAGAAAAGCGCATGGAGTGGAGAGGCATCAGCCGGTGAGGGCGTGGGGCAGCCCACGACATGAGAGGCTGCAGAGCCGGGCCAGGGCTAGAGCTCCAGGCCCAGGAGACGACGCCAAAGCTTTTCATAGCAGGTGGCTTACAAACACACACACGCGCGCACGCACACACACACGAGATGAAAGAAATAAGAAAAGCATTCATAATTTCGAGTATACAACTTTTGGCCAGGCATGGTTGGTTCACACCTGTAATCCCAGTGCTTTGGGAGGCCGGGGTAGGAGGATCATGTGAGGCCAAGAGATTGAGAATAGCCTGAGGAACACAGCAAGACCCTGTCTCTATTTAAAAAATATTTTTAATTATCCAGATATGGTGGCGCACCTTGTAGTCCTAGCTACTCAGGAGGCTGAAGTGGGAATATCACTTGAGCCCAGGAGTTTGGGGTTACAGTGAGCTATGATGGTGCCACTGCATGTCAGACTATGTGACAGAGCAACACCCTGCCTTTTAAAACAAAAGCAAAGCAAAACCACAATATGATATTCTTATTCTGTGTAGATCATAAAAACTATGACACACACAACTGACCTTGCACAGTGCAGGGGCTAGAGCACTGACACCCTCCACAGCTGAAAATCCTCGTATAACTTTTGACTACCTTTTGGAAATGTAACAACTAATAGCCTACTATTGGCTGGAAGCCCATTGATAACACAGACACTTGATTAACACATATTTTGTATGTTATATGTATTATATACTGTATTCTTACAATAAATTAAGCTAGTAAAAAGAAAATGTTGAAATCATAAGGAAGAAAAAATATATTTACTATTCATTAAGTGGAAGTGGATCATCATAAAGGTATACTAACATATCTAAAATATATTGTTTAAAAATAGATTATCAAAAAGCATGTATAAAATACTCCAGATATCTTAAAATATGCATATACATACCACTAGTGCCCAAGTCAGTGGGCATTCCCTTGGAATATACATACCACTAATGCCTAGGTCAATTTTCCCAATGCAAAAATTTAAAAAGAATGTCCCAGTGAGTGAACAGAAACGCTGGGGTTGTCCTGATGATATAAACTTTTAGAGAAAACAAGCATGTACTTAGAATATTAGTTTAGATGCAACTATCTAACTGTATATTTTATGAGTAACATAGGAGTATTGCTGTTTTCTTTCACTTTAGAAAACTTTTTTTTTTTTTTTTTGAGGCAGAGTTTCACTCTGCTGGCTAGGCTGGAGTGCAGTGTAGCGATCTTGGCTCACTGCAACCTCCGCCTCCTAGGGTCAAGCAATTCTCCTGCCTCAGCCTCCCAAGTAGTTGGGATTACAGGCACACGCCACCACACCAGCTAATTTGGGTCTTTTTAGTAGAGATCAGGTTTCATCATGTTGGCCAGGCTGGTCTCCAACTCCTGACCTCAGGTAATCCACCAGCCTCGGCCTCCCAAAGCGCTGGGATTACAGGCATGAGCCACCACACCCAGCTGAAAACCAATTTATTTTTTTAACAGAGATAGCCAACCATCTTTTATTTATTTATTTTTAATTTCAATTTTTATTTCAGATACAGAGGGCATCTGTGCAGATTGTGACATGGGTATGCTGCACTCAGGTACTGAGCCTAGTACCCAGTTGGTAGTTTTTCGACCCCCGTCCTTCCTCCTTCCCCAGTCTAGTAGTCTGCAGTATCCATTGTTCCTATGTTTATGTCCACGGGTGCTCAATGTTTAACTCCCACTTATAGGTGAGAACATGCAGTATTTGGTTAGAAAACAATTTTTTTAACTCAAATTCTTTACAAGCATCTCCAACAGCAATGCCTTTCTTGTCTCTAAAGTGAGTTTGGCATCTTCAAAGCCAGTTTTCCAGTACTTAACATCTTTTCTTTCATGTAAGCAGAGGGGGAAACAGAAGCCTTGAATCAGGAACTCTTGACAAACCACAGTAAGGGATTCATGTGGCATTAGGACATTTTAAAATTAATCTTTTAAGTGTGAAACCTCCGCAATATCAATGTGGGATTCTTCTTTTAAGTAACTATAAAAACACTGTATACAACAGCATCCATGCTCTTAAATTGTTCTATCCCAGTGGTCAGAGTCCTCATAGCAATAGACAGAGGGCCCTTGGTTTATTTCACTCCAGTCCTGGAGCAGGTAGGATGCCCCCTGCTGCCTGCAGTTGACTCTCCTCTTGCGTTTTTCCCCCAGAACCCTTGTATGTCTTCTGTGTAACTTACAATAAAAGCTTTGTTATTGCTCCTCTACAATAAGAAGTCAAAATTTTTGCTTTTAATTCAAACTTGGACAAATTACACATGTTCACATCCCACCCAGAGAACACAGACCCAGTGTCAAGTCTCCTGGGAAGCAGCACAGCTCAGTGGCTGTAAGGCCTGGATATTAAATTGTGTTTGGGGTTTAAGGGATGGTTTGAGTTTAAGCCCAGAATCAAGTGGCCCCAGGAAAGGCATGAGCGGGGGCTCATCCCTGCCTGTAAGCACAGCTATCTGGCTTGGAGTGGACTGAATCATCCCTAGAAGTCCAGACTCTACACATTTAATCTTTGTAAATGTGGATTGCTTTTTCAAACTTTTTGCTTTTAATTCAAACTTGGACAAATCACTTACACATACTCACATGTCACCTGGAGAACACAGGCCCATCATCAAGTCTCCTGGGCTGGGGCAAACAAGGGAGAAAACTCACTTCTATAATCAATAAAAAATTAAGTCTAATTGGGTAAAGAAAATGTACTACATATACACCATGGAATACTAGGCGGTCATAAAAAGAAATGAGATTATGTCCTTTGCAGGGACATAGAGGGAGCTGGAGGCCATTATCCTCAGCAAACAAACGCAGGAACAGAAAACCAAATACCGTGTGTTTTCGCTTGTAAGTGGGAACTGAATGAGGAGAACACATGGACACATGGAGGGGAGCAACACACAATGGAACCTGTCAGAGGGTGGAGAGTGGGAGGAGGCAGAGCACCAGGAAGAACAGCCAATGGATGCGGGGCTTAATGCCGAAGCGATGGGATGATCTGTGCCACAAACCACCATAGCACATGTTTACCTGTGTAATAAACCTGCACATCCTGCACATGCACTGCTGAACAGCAAAGTTGGAAATGTTAAAAATCTTTAAAAAAGAAAAGGAAAAAACTTTAATCCTAAGTTTAGAACGTGACATAGTTCAGATTAATTCTTTACATCTTAAAAGAATCAACTTCTGCCTAAAAGAAGCAAAGTACCTCTAAGGATGTATCTTTCTTTTTCAAGATTCAGAATGGAGAACTGTTTGCAGAAAGAGACGATAAAATTTATGATATTTTAACTAAAATAAGGGTAAAAATGCATACCCACCCTATAAAGTACACATTCACAAGTGACAGACAAGTGTCAAGATTTCAGATAATTTGCCTGAAGTCACCCAAGCAATTAATAACAGGTCTTGGGTACAGGAGATAAGCTGGATTCTAATCTAAACCACAAGTGTTACAATTCACCACAAGCTGAGCTGTGCCCCCAAAGCCCAGGCTGTGTCTCCACTCCACCCAAGTACTAAAAATACAACCCTTGTAAACCATGTCACCATCCAGGAAAGGCATCTTACACATGGTAGAAAGAGGCACGTGCTTTATGTCAGTTTCTTAAATCATGTATCGAGTGATGACTCTATGCTAGACCTCGCGCTGTGCACTGAGCACAGAGAGCTGAAAGGCAAGTCTTTTTCTCAGGACAATTACATCTAGTGGGAGAGATGGAGGAAGAACCAACACATGAGAACTTGAGGAACACACGCTAGAGGGAGCACTAACCAAGGCTGGGGAAGTTGAAATTGAAGCTGGAAATCCAAGGAGGAGGAGGAAGCAGCCAGGTGGTAAAGGGACATTTTCAGAGAAGGAAGAGGGAGCTGGAGTCAGTGGGACCCTCCACAGAGCTCTCTGAGCTCCCGATAAATACCTACTGAGTGAATGAATGAATTGAATGTATAAAAACAAATGATTATTGTCCAAATACGAGATATGCTAACATCTTGGTTCTTCAGCCTCTAGGGAGTCTGTCACCTGTGTCAGAGGCTCAGGTGATGTGCAACTCCCCACACCTTCGCTGCTTTGTTTCTCCCAACAAAGTAGCTCATATTTGCTTTCGTGCTGGTTACACTGGGGTTTACCTTTGATGTGGCCACCCCTCAACAAACACTAAATGAGCTCCTAGGACGTGTTGAATCCTAGCGTGGTGCACCCAGCAGAATGAATAAAAGCACAGGCTGTGGGCAGTCTGTGCTGGGTTCAAATCTCAGCACTGCCATTTAATGGCCGGGTGAGCCTGGGCAATCATGCCAACCCACAACGGTACCTGCCTTAGACAGTGGTAGGAAGGAAAACATGAGGTGACTTCTTCAAAGTGCTCAGCAGAGACTGGCAAGGTTAAGGCACAGGCCACTCAGGCAGGGAACATAAAATCTAGTCCTGGACTAGACTGGCAACATGGAGCCGGTTATCTCAGGTCTCCACACACTCAGAACTGGCACAGTGCAAATCAGGCGCTTCTTCCAGACAAAACAGCACACACGAGTGAAAAAGAAAAATGGAAGACTCTCGTCACTAGCACCAGCTCTTGTCTGTTGAGGATTTACACTGCACTCATGCATAATACAGAGCTTTCTCCTGGAAATGTACTTTATTTCATGATCCAAATGTTGATCCTTTTAATCTATCTCCTAAGAAACTACAAAGGAGAAGCGAAGTGTGGAAATGGAGTTGAGAAAAGGAGAGAATACTTTGCCCCATACTTTCAGGTTGTTCTCTGTTTTGGCTGTCGGGTGAGAGGGACTAGACACAACTTTCTCATTTCCTATTTTTCTCCTTTCCTGCTTTTTCTCCTCTCCTACTCTCTTTTCCTGTTTTGAGTGGAGAATCTAATCCAAGTTCTAAGTTTCAAAAAGGTGCATGAGTTTATTAATAGCAACTTCGTTTTTCTGACCTCCAATAAACACACGACAAGTAAATACTGCAGAATAATGATTAAAGGGGCCAAATGATGAGCCTGCCCGGATAATCCATGGCTCTCAGAAGTGGGCTCTGTGCCAGATCCAGGAAAGCTTGGAATGACTGTGAACTGCTATTATAACCTTGGTAGTCGTGGTGGTGGCCATCTGCACAGAGTCATTCTTTGTTGTTAAAAGGAATAGGTCATAGCCCAGAGATGTAATTTTTCAGCCCACGTGGTTAATCGAGGGAAATATAGCAGAGGCACAAAGTCAGATGGCTGTTCCTCAACAAGAAACCCCCACCACATGTCCAAAATGGAAAAGCTAAGCTGTTCTGAATCAGGTCTTTGCAAGCATCTGATGCAGAACTTTCTTCCCCTAACTCTATAGTCACCGTACCTCTCAGCTGCATCAAGGTAGCCCCAGTATTTGTCCCAATTGCTACAGAAAACATGATTTCAAATCCAGAGACCCTGATGAATCTTAAGACCTGGAATGAGAGCCTCTGATTCATTGAAATTTCCAGTTATTTGAGCACTAATCAGAAAACCCTTTGCCTTTCAGTTTCAGTGGCTGAGAATCTTCCAACAAGTGTGTTGGTTCCCTCCTCGCATTCTTCACAGCACCGTCACTAAGGAGTTGGGTGGCCTTTCACAGATTACTTAATATAATTGCTACAGATGATAGTGTAGCAAATTATCACAAATTTAGCAATTTGAAATAACATACATTATTGCACAATTTCCACATATATGCACACGTACACATACACGCAGACACAGACACATGCCTAACCAGAAATGTGGAACTAGTGGTACAGACAGGCTCCTAAGAAAACTCAATGGGTGATTTCCTCATCTCAGAGAATCAGAATCAGAATCAGTAATATTTGAGTTAGATCTAGTAGAGTAAGAAGGAAGCTGCCAAGGGCCATTATTACACGTTTAGAATACTAACTAAAGTGAATTAAGATTTGCTGCTCAAAAAACATGGCAGAAAAACACTCAAAAGGAGCTCTTCTCACCTGGGTTGCCATCTGTAAAATGTAAAACTTATCATCCTTATTCAAATATTAATGATCACACCAAAATTATAAGGTAGATATCAAGAGGGCAGTTAGCCCTATAAGGCAAATTTGTACATTTCCTGGCAACGTAGATAGTGGTTCAGATTTCTAGCAGCCACTGATGCCAAGCCTAGGCAGTAACTAACCGAGGAACAGAAACTGAGGAAGAAAGAGAAGGAGAGGAAACCTAAGTTTAAGGCTCACAGGGCTGGTTCTGCTCCCATAGATAATCCTTCTGAGAGCTCCCAGGCCCAGAGCTATCTAGAGGGAGCATGAGACCCCTCTGCTAGGCTCAAACTTGGCCTTAGTGGAAAAACAGCTACAAGTAAAAAGACTTCTATAATAGTTTCTAAACAACTTTTATAATTCAACAACCAGCAGCCCAATTTAAACCTCAATCGTTTAAATGCACAAAGAATTGAATAGCCATTTCTGGACAGAAGATATACAAATGGCCAAGAAGTACATGAAAATGTTCAACATCATTAGTCATTGCAGAAATGCAAAGCAAACTACAATAAGACACCACTGTGCACTTACTAGGATAGCCCAAGCCAAAATCACAGAAAATAACAAAAGTTGCCAAGGGTGTGGAGACACTGGAACACGTGCACATCACAGGTGTGAACGTCAATTGGTACAGCCACTGTGATAAACAGTTTGACAAGTTTGTCAAACAGTTAAGTGTAGAATGATGGTATGACCCAGCAATGACACTCCTAGGTATGTACCCAAAAGAACTGAAAACAGGTATTCAAACAAATAATTGTACATGAATGTTTATAGCAGCACTAATCACAAAAGACAAAAGGCAGAAACAACACAAATATCCATCATCACAAGACTGAATAAACAAAATGTGGTCTATGCATTCAGTGGAATATTAACCATAAAAAGGAATGAAGTACCATCTTAGTCAGTTTGGGCTGTTATCACAAAATACCATGGACTGGATGGGTCATCAACAATAGAAATTTATCTCTCACTGTTCAGGAGGCTGGACATCCTAGATCAGGGTGCCAGTATGGTCAGGTTCTGGGTAGTAACCTCTCAGGATTGCAGACTGCTGACTTCTCATTGTGTCCTTACATGGTGGAAAGAGGTTACCAGAGCTCTCTAGGGTACATTTTATAAGGGTGCTAATCCTATTCATGAGGAGCCTGCCCTCATGCCTAATTTCTTACCCAATGCACCATCTCCTAATACCATCATGTTGAGAGTTAGGATTCAACATATGAGTTTGGGAATAACAGAAACATTCAGTCCACTGCAAGTACTGGTACATGCTACAATGTAGATAAACCTGGAAAACATACTATTTTTTAAAAGCCAGACAAAAAATAATACATGCTGTATTATTCCATTTATATGGAATACCCAAAGTAGGTAAATCTACAGAGGCAGAAGCAGATTAGTGGTTTCCAGAGCCTGGGGATGAGGGAAACGTGGAATGACTTCTAATGAGTATGGGGGTCTACTTTGGGGGTTATTAAAACGTTGTGAAGCAAGATAGAAGTGTTGGTTGTACAGCATTGTGAATGCACTCAATACCACTGACTGTAGTCTTTAACATGGTCAATTTTATGTTATGCAAACTTTGCCACAGTAAAACAAAAAATCAATAACCCCGAATAGTAACCTTATTTCCAATGGTTGTCACAGGGCGTAGTTTACACCAATGTCACCGCCTCCAAAACAAATTAATATTTAATGAGCAAAGCCACAAAAACAATATGATAGCCTGAGAAAAATCCTTGAGACTCCTCCCAAAAGCAAGACTTCAGGTAAACATAATAATTTTTAAAGTAACATAGTCTATCCTAATTCTGAAAGGCAATTTAAAAAGGAATATATATATATATATATATATATATGTGTGTGTGTGTGTGTGTGTGTGTGTGTGTGTGTGTGTGTGTGTGTACATGTACATGAAGTGGCAGTCACTTAATAGAAATATAAACCAAATAATAAGATCCAATTAGAGAAGAACTGCACACAGGTCTCCTTTAAATGGTAAAAGTGAAACTCAAAGTTTCCCATGGCTTGCAAATGCAAAGATAGACAGACTCACAGAGCCTTTTGTGAATTTGGAAGTTGAAGAAAACTGTCCGATCTCAGACAAAGAGTAGCCATTCAAAAGTTTATTTTGATTGTTTTAACTGAATTGCTTCATTTCTTTTAAGGAAAAAAAGTGCCTTAAATTTATTGTTCAATCTATTAACAGGGGGAATAAAAACTCTTAACTCCAAAACAGATAATGGTATTCCAGTGTCTGATCTTGGCTGACAAGCTGTGGCTGTCTTAGCTGTTCTCCATAAAACTTGACATGAAAATACCAAGTTTCTAAATGTCCTTTGCTCTCATTGAATGAATTAACTAAAAAATAATGGAATGCTATCATCATTAAGTTCAAATCCTACTCTAAAATCATCAAGTTCACTTATAATAGTCTACTCTACTAATTGGCCTCTTAGCAATTCCCTTGGCAGAAATATTAAAGAATCCAAGTAGAAAATAAAATTCAACTTAATTAAAAGATTCTCCTTGCATTTTGATTATCAACATTGCCAATAAGAAGGTGCATTGGAAATGTATCAAACTTGTTCCCCCAAAACATCCTTTTCCCAATTTCTGTAACAAGGTGGTTTTATTGTGTCATGTTATAATAATTTGGCCAAGAAAGTAAAAATCAGAGTTTAAAGAAAAACTCTTAAGTATCCTGGAGAGAAAAATGCAAGAGCATTGAAAGTTTTTCAAAGAAAAGCACATCAAAATTCAATGGGAAACAATCCTTTAACAGAAATTCACTTTATGTAACCACTCTCAGAATCACATGATCCATTAAGATGAGATGTACCCTTAATATACGGGGCTCAGGAGGGAGTTGAGTGTTTTTAAGCAGAGTGGAAACAGCTGTTATGCAACAATGTCCGCATCCTCACCAGCACTGAGTCCTTATCATGGGAGCTCAGGACTTACCAAACTCATATGTCTCCTAAAAGCTAACGTATCAGTCCATTCTGGCATGGCTATAAAGTACTACTCAGGACGGGGTAATTTATAAAGAAAAGAGGTTTAATTGGCTCACGATTCTGCAGGCTGTACAGGAAGCTTGGCTGGGGAGGCTTCAGGAAACTTAGAATCACAGTGGAAGGTGAAAGGGAAGCAGGCATGTCCTACATGGCGGAAGCAGGAGAAAGAGAGAAGAGGGGGAGTTGCACACTTTTAAACAACCAGATCTCATGGAAACACACTCGCTATCACAAGAACAGCAAAGGGGAATCCCACCCAATGATCCAGTCTCCTCCCACCAGGGCCCTCCTCCAACATTGCGGATTACAGTTCAACATGAGATTTGGACAGGGGCACAAATCCAAACCACATCAGCTAACCAGAAAAACAACTGTTTCTAAGCCCTTTTCATAGCTTTTTTTCTTCATTATTTGCAATTCCAGGATTTGCTAATAAAGTAAGTGCAGATTTTGATGTGCAGCATTCATGATTGGTCAGCAAATGCACAAAATTCCTATCTAACCTCCCACCTTGGAGCAGGCTCTCTGGGAGGAAAAAAGAAGGAAGGAGGAGGGCTTGGGAACCAACTGAGGCTGAAGAATCCACAGAACCAGCTTCAGTTAAAAAACCTTTATTTCTACCACATGTTAATGTTGTTTGGTAAATCCTATGCTGAATCCTATGTCCAGACTTGAAAGCTGTATTTGTTTTGAAATACTTTCGTGTACTCTCCTTCCATTTGTCATTGGAAAAGAACAAAAAGTCTCAGCCATCATGACTTCACTAAAAAGAGAACATTATCCTACAAATTTCCACCCAATTAAAAATATAATTGTTTTTACAACTTTACTTTGGAGCAAAACTGTGACTATTTCTACAACTGTATTTTTTGTGAAAAGTAGATGATTCTGGACTAAATCATACAATTCCTATGCCTGCCTGTGCTCACAACATCATATGGTAACCTTTTTCATCCATAGAGGGGACACCCAGAACAGATGTCATCATAGTCTAATAGTCTAATGATTTCCTGCTACAGAAAAATGAATGGGTTTAGCAAGTCATGTGGAACTCAACCTGGCCTACATCAGAATTTAATGGCTCCATCAATCCAACAATACTTGGTGAGTGGTCAATCCTAAAGTCAACCAATTATGAAAAAAATAGAGAGACTACCGGAAGGCGTCTAACAGAATGGAAAGTCAGATTTCTTACCTACTGCAGAGAGAGCACAAGGAACACTCTTCCCCCACTCACTTCTGTGAGTGTGATTATAGCAACAAATCTGGGATTGACAGCACAAAAGAAACTATCCCAGGTCACACAAGAAACCCGGATGTCATTGTAGCACTGGTCATTTTTCACCGCTAGACCAAATGTATTCCAAAGCTTGCTTTGTCATTCCACTTACCTCACGTGTCTGCAGAAGAGCGAGAATTATGTCGGAACTGCACACACTCAAAACTTTGCTTTCATAAATGAAAAGCTGCAAGTAGAAAAAACAAAATGATGTGATATTCTGTCTGCTCTCCTAAGAAGCAGCCAAACTGCAATCCAAATTTCCTTTAATGGCACATAGCCAGAGAAAACTGCAAAATACATCAGAGGCAGAATTATACAGAAATGAAAAATTCCTAATTCAGAATCCGGAAACAGTTCATCATTTTTAATTGAAGGAGAAAGATCAAGGGGAAGAATAAAAGTAAATTAGATTTGGGGTACTTTCACGGCAATGATAATCCACTGCAAACTTACCCTTTGATAGGTAAGAAAACTCTAAAGGTAAGAAGTTCTCTGGTAGATGTGAAGCTGAAGAAAGCCCCCAAATAATTTATGGTTTTGTGGCTTTGTTCTCAGCCTGCCAATGTAAGTTTTTTGTTTTTAACTGTTTTCCCTAGATATTAGCACTCTGCTGAGAACCGTGCCCATACACCAATGTCTCCACTAGAAAAATTACATTTAATGGGGATTCAAAAGAAACACAGGCAACCACCCTTGTTTTCAGGAGCCTTCCACTCTCCCCCTGACACAGGCATTCTAACACAGCCTGTCTGCCCTGCCCATTTTCTACAAGGCTGCGTGTCCTCAACCAATTAGGCCCAGGTATAATCCCTTACAAACGGATAGCTCCCCTTTAATCAGTGCTTAACTTCCAAAATCCATTTCGAATTTTAGTCTTTTACCCACTGCTGTATTTTTTAGGTATTTTCTCTATTTTTAGAGTAAGAATTTAAAAATAATTCCAATTTTAATTATTAAAAAAATAATTCAAACATCAAATTCCTTTTGGCTTTGGAACAGGGTCCTTTGCATTACTTAATTCTACACAGGAATGTTTATATTGAAGCACTACTGAGACTCATTTTCACAGCACAGTAGTGATACATAGCTTTGGTTGTCTTATTTGGCTTTTACCCAAAAAGGCATTTTTTAAAAAAGGCTGGGCATGGTGGCTCATGCCTGTGATCCAATCACCTACCAAAGGCCCCACCTTTTAAAACCATCACATGGGAGGTGAGGCTTCCAACATATAAATGTTGGGGGGACACAAACATTCAGTCTATAGCATCGTGTCTTCTATAATCATTTTCCACTAGCTTGTACTAAAACCATAAGATTTATGGTTTTATCATTACAGTATAATAATTTTTTGTTAATTAAGACATAGGCAAAGTTTGGTGGTTCTGTTACATAGGATAATTAATATTAGGGGAAAAGAAAAGTGCTCCAGGTCACTGTCCACTTATAATGTGTAGACCTCATGACTGGAACCTACTGAGGGTTGGGGTGGAGACGCAGGGTCACCTCTGCTGCCCGTGTCATCAGACCTCCTGCTCCTCCCAGGGTCCAGGTGCATGGCACTCTGTCTTTTCATCCTGGAGGCCTAGAGACCTCCCCTTTCCTCCACATCTATTTCACTAGTCAGGTGAATGCCTGAGTTAATTTGCTCCTGTAGGACATTTATACTTTCTGCTGAAAACAACATCAGCAGAGAGCAGCAGACAACCCTCAGTGCCCTGCAGACCTGACCTGAATCAAAGTTCTCTGTGTTCTTTTAATATGCAGAACCCCCTAGTAAAGGTGAACTCAAGTAATGAATGGCATACAGGGTTTTGTTTTGTTTTGTTTTGTTTTTATTGGTTTATAATAGATGTACATAGTTTCAGGGTACATGTGACAATTTAACACATTCATATAATTTGTAAACATCAAATCAGTATACTTGGGATAGCCATCACCTTAAACATTTGTCTTTTCTTTATACTAGAACTATTTGAATTCTCTCTCCTAGCTATTTTGAAACGTACCATAGATTATTGCAAACTATAGTCACCATATCGATCTATCTAATACAAGGTCTTATTTCTCCTGTCAAACCATGTTATTTGTATATAGCCAATAATTACTGAGCCCAGAACTGGGCTTCTATTTCCGTTGCCTTTGTTCCATGTTCAACTGTCAGCATATGGTTCACTCACTGGGCCAAAACAGAGCTCACTAGGAAAACTCGTGGTCTAAATGACTTTATGGATGGATGAGAATTGAGCCATGGGTCTGTCCAGTTTTGCCTTTCCAGACAGTGAAAAAAAGGCTTTGAATGATCCAGGGAAGGCCAAACCAGAGACAAGAATAAGATATTCTTGATTTTTCTGTGGATAAAGAGAGAATATATGAGACTAGCTGTAAACAGGGTGTTATATAAATTAGGTAAAAATGAGCCCTGTATTTTATATCCAATGGAATAAAACTAAAAATCAATAGCAGAAGGAAAAATGGAAAAATCACAACTATGTGGAAATTAACATGTTAATTAACTGCAGAAATTAACACACTCTAAAGTGACTAATGGGTCAAAAAAGAAATCATAAGAAAAATTAGAAAATCTCTTGAGACAAATGAAAACAAAAACACAACATACCATATGTATGGAATCCAGCAAAAGCAGTGCTAAGAAAGAAGTTTATAGCTATAAATGCTTACGTTATAAAAGAAAAAGATTTCAAATCAATAACCTAACTTTATACATTAAGGAACTAAAAACAAACTAAAACCAGAGCTAGCAGAGGGAATGAAACCTTAAAAATTAAAACAGAGATAAAATAGAGAATAGGAAAATATTAGAGAAAAATCTGGTCTGGCACAACAGCTCACACCTATAATTGCAGAACTTTGGAAGGCTGAGGCAGGTGGACTGCTTGAGTCGAGGAGTTCGAGACCAGCCTGGGCAACATGGTGAAATGCATTCTCTACATAAAAAAATACAAAAATTAGCCAAGCGTGTTGGCACACACCTGTAGTCCCAGCTATTCAGTAGGCTGAAGTGGGAGGATTGCTTGAGCCTGGGAGGTCAAGGCTGCAGTGAGTTAAGATCACAGCACTGCACTCCACCCTGGGTGAGACCCTGAAAAAAGAAGGAAGGAAGGAATGAAGGAAAGGAGGGAGGAAGGGCGGGCAACAAAACTAAGAGCTGATTCTTTGAAAAATCGACAAAATTGACACTTTTTTGCTAGAATGACTAATTAAAAAAGAGACAGCTCAAATTACTAAAATGAAAAATGAAATTGGGGACATTACTGCTGATTTTACAGAAATAAAAAGGATTATAGGAGAGACTGTGAACAACTGTATGCCAAGAAATGGATAACTTAGATGAAATGGACAAATTTCTAGAAATACAAAACCCAGCAGACTTAATCATGAAGAAACAAAAAATCTGAATATACTCATAACTAGTAAGAATATTGAATACATTTTTTAAAAACCCTCCCAATAAAGAAAAGTCCTGGAGCAGAAAGCTACAGAGATGAACCTTGTGTCTCCAAAGGAGATGTAAAAACGGACAACAGCACAGGAGAAGGTGCTCAGCATCATTAATTAAAGAAATGCAAATGAAAATCCCAATGAGTATCCCTTCATACCCATTACACTTGCTATTTTTAAAAATAGAAGCAGAAATTAACAAATGTTGGGGGTATGTGGAGAAATTGGATCCCTGTGTATTTCTGGTGGAAACGTGCTGAGACATGCTGAGTGTGTGATAAAATATATTGTTTACTAAGAACAGTGGCAAGGAAAACCTAGCCCCCCACCCCAGTGGAAAACTACTCGGGGCATTCTAAAGTGGCAAGACAGTATATGTATATCATACACCGGTTAAAACAATTCTTTAAGCACGGGATATGTGAGCCTGCCCCCGTGGCTCCCTCGTGGAGAATACTTTTTAGTTTGTCTGTGATCAGTGGTAAGCAGGCACCAGCTGCATACCTAGTTTATCTTGGCTCTATGAGAAAACACAGAACACCTGTTTGTTAACAATAATCACCTGTTCAGAGAGAGTAACTACGTGGGTCAGAATCTGCTCGAGACCCTCAGCCCGGAACGCCCTCAGCCCCTGAGGCTCCCAGCTCGCAAGGCTGTTGGTCCCTGGATAGTCCCACTTTACTGTTCTATCTGGGAGTCTGCTGCTTAATGCCTTCAGCGCCGCCTGGGTGGGGGTCGCTACAGGCGAGCTGGACTCAGTAGAAATGTACATTTGTTAAGCTGCTGTTTAAAGCAGTATAGTGGGTCCTCAAAGGATTAAAAATAGAATTTTCATATGATCCAGCAATTCTACTTCTGGGTATATCTCTAAAGAAATTGAAAACAAGGACTCAAATAGATATTTATTTGTACACTCACATTCATAGCAGTATTATTCACAATAGACAAAAAAAGGAAAACTAACCAATTGTCCATCAGCTATGAATAGACAGCAAAATGTGGAATATACATACAATGTAATATTAATCAGCATTAATAAGGAAGGAAATTCTGTCACATGCTATAACATGGATGAACCTTTAAGTCATTATGCTAAGTACAATAAGCCACTCACAAAAGGAAAAATACTGTGTTTCACTCATGAGGTACCTAGAGTAGTCAAATTAACAGAGACAAAGTAGAATGGTAGTGATCATGGATTTTCACTGAGGAAAGATGAAGTATTCACCTAGATGAGCATGTGTCCAAGAAAATGTCAGATATCCTATGCAGTGGTAGTGAAAAGTTATCTTTTCAATTTAGGATATTATACTGGAATTTATCAATTTCTCTGTTTAAATACTCATGCACTTTTACTATAAGAGGTGTTGTTTCTCTGCAATTTAGAAAATCACACAATCCATTTGGTCACATGCTAATATTTATTCAATTCATAACTTCCATAACACACTAAATTGATCTTACAGAAATAAAAAGAAAAACATTTGAAAATTGATCTGGGAGTTTAGGACACGGTTGTGAAAACAGAAATAGAAACATAAGACCAAAAGAGGTGACTTGGATTATATTTAATGTAACTTATTTTCTAATTAATTTATTTCTGCTCATGATAAATAAAATGGCCTGTAATTTATCTATGATTCCTTTGTAAAACATGCATGCCAAGAGAAAAGCTTTCAATGAAAGCTATTTGTTTTCTTGGTTTTATCCATGTATCCTGGTTATGCTGGTAGAGTGAGATGCTCAGATTCACAAACAGGACAAGATACTCAGGGATCCTTGCTCACCGTTATTTGGTTATGAAGAAGAAAAGAATGGGCACAGTGGCTGGGAAGCAGAGGCAGTGGTTGATGTAAAGTTATGGGATCCATCACTAAGGTAACAACAAGTAATGTTTGCAATGCCAGTATCCCGCAAAACCCCTGCTTTGTGTAACCAGGGATTCACCCACAGTGCAGTCAGAAGCACAGTGCTGGCTGAGAAGTACCTTCTCTTTCCCAAACTCAGTGGCTAGAATTCACGTTCTATACAGTTTGATTGCTCCTCACTGGTGAGCAGATTCTTTGCAAACTCCTAGGTTCGATTCTGTGCTTGTTCCCACATCTTCCTCCTAATAATGGCAACTGGAAGTGAACTGAGGGGAGCCCATACTCTGAAGGTAAATCGCAGCGTGCTCTCTCAGCTTCTGTTCCATATGCCCGCAGTGGACATTCTGTGGGTCGTCAGAAATGATAAGGAGCTCCTCAGCTGTGTCAACATCCAACATCATATCTTCTGCGGAAGAAAAATATCAGCTGCTCAGCAAGTGGGCAGCATGTCCATTGCCTTCAAACCCATTACAGCCACCATTAATTCTATGACACATCGTAACAGACACTAGGAACAGAGAGAAGTAGGAAGACTTAGCACATTCGAATGAATCTGTGTTCAGAAATCTGGTAGGTATAGGCTGGCATGCTGACTTTAGCACATTATACAGGCAGCTGAGTTCTGATCATTCACTTTCTACATACATGCCACCAACTTGGGTCACAAAAATTACTCAGAGTTAAGTTGCGATATTGAATCGGGCATTATTTCCTTTAGTGCCTGCTACGTGTGGTTAGCACATGATGTAGTTCTCTGGGCCAGAAATCACAACCAAATTTACATCTACAGGATCAATAACCACATGCACTTTTACCACTCTTTGCTTGGGGGCATTAGCCCTGGGATACATTCATTGATCATAATGGTTGACAAGACTCATTGTGGGTTATTAAAAATCACCAGAGTGTTTCTGAACATTGCAGAGTCATGAGCTGCATAGCCAGAGAGAAGTGCAGATGCAGCTGACGTAAGGCCCTTGCTGTTCAGTGAGTGGTTGGGAACCAGCTGCAAGAGCATCACCTGGGCACCCAGGAGAGAAATCTAGATTTGCAGGCCAGCCTAGAGCTGCAGAATTAGAGTCTGCATTTTAACAAGACCCCCAGGTAATCTAATGCACATCAGCTTTGAAAATCCATGATCCAGGGTCGTGTTCTCAATAGAAACATAACGCCAGCCACATGTATAATATTAAAGTTTCTAGTAACCACATTATAAACATAAAAAGAAACAGGTGAATTCATTTTAATAATGTTTTTATTTAACCTGATCAAAAGTACTCTCATTTCCATACTTGGCTCTAGTCACATTTCAAGAGCTTCATGGTCACAGTGGCTATCATGTTGGATGGCATAGGTATAGGGCATGACGTAAATAATTATAATCCCTTCAAAATATCCAGGTGGTTCTAAACCATACTGAGGAGAGAGAACTAGTGTTGCTTAAAGAGCATAAGAATATTTGGTGCCAAAATTCAGCTGACTCCTGTATTTAATGGAGAACACTTTTCACTGCTGGCTTTTCTGGGGCCCTCATGGGGAAGGCTCCAGATACCTAACCTTGGAACTTTGACACCCTTGAGATTAGGCATAGAATAGCGCTTAGCTGGGCTTCAGTTCCTTGATCCTGGAAATCAGCTTCCGCCAGGTGGCGATTTGTCTTAATCTCATTCTTTTGAGAAACTATTGAGCAGAAAGTGCACAATAAACTCTCCTTTTGGGGTTCTGACTTCAGTAAGTTGAAGCAGTGGAGGCAGCAGATGTAACCACACTAGAAGACGGATAGGACATCCGCTTGCTTCTTGAGAGTGTGCAGCCTTTGCTGAGGTGAAATGTACATAATAGTAATGTAGATTCAGGAGATGAAAGAACTGGGGCTATTTCATCTTCACATGCATAGAAATGTTACGTACCATCCCTAGCACAAGGCAAGAAGGACTGAGGACTCTCCACTAAGGACTTTCCACTACTTGGAACATATATGGCGGGGGTAGATTTTATATACGTGTGTGTGTGTGTGTGTGTGTGTGTGTGTGTGTAGAGAGAGAGAGAGAGAATATATATATGAATAGCTCTAATCTTCTAAATCTGAAATTCTAGTTGAAATAAAGGGTGTGATTCATTACTCGGCTTAGAGTTGAGATTGTGAAAGGGAGTGGAACTGGGCTAATATCGGAGCTGCCAACCACATGCGGCTCTTGTCACCTGCAATGAGGCTTATCTACAGTGAGGCGTGCTTTGAGTGTGAAATATGCCCCAGATTTTGAAAACATCATGAGAAAAATGTCTCATTAATAAGGTGAAAATTGATTTACATGTTAGAATGATAATCCTTTGGATATTAAAATTAATTTATCTTGTTTCCTGTTACATTGTTAAACTTGTCTATCAGGCAATACATAGCTACATATATGAATTACACAGTTTTCTCTGAGACATCCCTAGTTAGACTCAGAGACCCTCTAATTCTTCATCCGGTCCCACCTGGCTAGGCACAGACCCACAGCAGGAGCTGAAGGGTTGATTAAGTCAAAGGGGGAAACTCAAGATATCATCTCCTAGAGTAGCCCAAGCTGTGGTCTGATTGAAAGAATCTTTCAGACCCCGAGCCTGTGTATTGAGAATCGAGTCCTGCCTTCAGCTCCTGGGCAGATGACCCCATGTCCTTAAGTGCTCCCACTGTCCCTGGCGTTGAGTTGGCCTCAGACCATACCTGCAGCATTAATTACTTCATTCCCTGGGTGTTGCTCTCTTACATTTGTCTTTCACAGAAAGCTGAGAAGTGAGAAAGGGATAATGATCACTTCCACAAGATGCTTCTCTTGCTCCATCTGCTTCTGAAGGGAGCTGAGATGTGGAGTGGGACCCACCTACAAGGGGCTTTGTATAGAAAGTTCTCTCTCCCACTTTTTCCATATCCTGCCCCATCTCTTTAACTCAATCAGATATTGATTTAAATTTGGAACTGATGAGTTTTTTACTGAAGATATAGAGAAGCACCACCTGAAAAAGACAGCAATTTGTCCTGAAAATAATTGTATTTTTGTTAATATAGACATATCCCTTCTTCCAGATTAGCTTTTGAATATCATGTTTGCATATGACAAAATTTGGAATTTGACCAGAAAACTTTCAAAGCCAAATATTTGGCATCATTATTAGTCCTTATGCAATGAATGGAGCTAGTCTCAAGTACTTTACACACAAAGTAAAACCCCCTCATATTTATTTTATTTATTTATTTTGTTAATTATAGACGGAAATCTCACTATGCTGCCCAGGCTGGTCGCCAGCTCTGGCTTCAGGTGATCCTGTTGCTTGGCCTCCCAAGGCACTGAGATTGCAGGCATGAGCCACCATGCCCAGCCTTCATATCTAGTTTAGATCAAGGAGATTAATTCAACCTAATCATAAGTCTTTCCTAAAATCACCCTCACTAGACCATAATGACTTCTTCATGTGGGCTTTTCCTTTATGCTTAAGATCTGTGTTTAGAAGTTTGATTTTAAGACAAACAGGAATAAATTTCCCAATCAGTGGGCTATTTAAGTTCCTGGCGTTATTTTATTTTTCTTTTCCTTTGTTAGTAACCATATCAAAAGTAAAAGATATTTTTACAATCTTAATATTTCCTTTATATCACAACCTACATGAAACGGGATGGCTTTCTTCAAAAAAACAAACAAAAACTTTCAAAAAAGGTTTCCTTGTGGTTTTAGATGATTCAGAGGTGGTAGAGTTGAAGGAGGGCGAATGAAAAACCGGAACCCAAGGGGCTGGGCTGGGGAAGAGATTAGATTATATATTTCACTGCTTGGATCTGGCGTGGAGGGTGAGATGTCAGTCTGGGCTGCTATCTGGATGCTGGGAGGGTCTCAGAGATGTTTCTGACAGGGGCATCTTTGTCCAGAGGAGAAGTTGACAAATGCCCACCCACAGGGGTTTTTTGTTGAAGCGCACGGGGCAAGAGGAGCTCCTTGGCGTTGATCCAGTTTACTACGTGGGGACCCCAGCAATGAGGGGATTTGAGGGAGCCTTTCTCGGGCAGTTTGTTCTAACAACCAGCAGATGGCGCCCGAGATTGAGGTCTGGTGCCTGGTCTGCCCACAAGGAATATTCAATACAGACCAAATTCTGGGCCATGAAACACCTTCACATGTTGAAAAGAATATAAATCATACAAAGGATGGTTTCAGATCACAATAAATCAGAATATCCATCTATAGCAAAAAGACAGAAAATTTCAAAAATCGTAAACACTCTTCTCTGAAAATGTTTAGAGATTTAGTAACACATGGGTCGAAGAAGTCTCAAGAGAAATTAAAGAATATTTGAGGCAGGATGTGGTGGCTGTCACCTGTGAACCCAACTACGAGGGAGGCTGAGATGGGAGAATAGCTTGACATCAGGAGTTCCAGACCAGCCTGGGCAACATAGTGAGACCCTGTCTCTAAAAAAATAATAAATACATAAATTTATTTTAGAAACATGAGTTTTACATAAAGTTTCACTTTTGCTTGGCTTCTTCCTTTTCCTCCTGCTTCTACCTTTCCCTCCAATGGTTCCTCTGAAACATCATGAATTCTTAAGTCAGTCTGGGATCTTCCTGACTCTGCTG
Source organism: Cheracebus regulus (assembly GCA_963574635.1). Taxonomy (NCBI): domain Eukaryota; kingdom Metazoa; phylum Chordata; class Mammalia; order Primates; family Pitheciidae; genus Cheracebus; species Cheracebus regulus. Next base: position 92,607 of record CAUYQU010087279.1, read on the forward strand.
AAAGTGTACTTTTCAATCATGGATTATTACATATATCCCCAGCACATTCATGTGGCCGAGAGGCAGGGCCTCTTCTAAATCAGCTGACAAACCAGACCCTTGACCATCTTCAATGATTCTTAAAAATGGAATATAAGGCCAGGAGCCATGGCTCACCCCTATAATCCCAACATTTGGGGAGACCAAAGTGGGCAGATCACTTGAACCCAGGAGTTTGAGACCAGCATGGGGAACATGGTGAAACTCCATTCCTACCAAAAAAAAAAGAAGAAGAAGAAGAAGAAGAAAAGAAAAAAATAGCTGGGTATGGTGATCTGTAGTCCTAGCTGGGGCTACAGTGAAGCTGAGGTGGGAGGATCACCTGCACCTGGGGAGGTCAAGTCTGCAGTGAACTGACATCACACCACTGCACTCCAGCCTGGTGACAGAGTGAAGCTCTCAAAAAAAATAGTATATAAAAGTTGCCAATGGTTTAAAATGTAAAGAACACTTGAAAATGCTGCACTAGTTTCAGTAGATTGCTCCGTGGGGAATTGACTTGTGATGACAGTGTGACTGCCTGGCCCCCAGCATGCCTCTCTACAGTGACCAGAGCTGTGTCAGCAGGAGGAGCGTAACACTGAGGACCCCACGGGGGAAACGGAAGGAGGAAGGATCGGCTGATCTGGGTCGGGTGTTACCAGGAGTGCACTTGAGACCAAACAGTGCATTCTACAGCGGGGGAATTACCATTGTTAATGTAGACAAGCTCACATCCAAGACGTTAGCTACATGGAGCCATGGTGCTGGAAAACTGGTCACTGCTGGATACAACACAGGTATTTATCTTCATTTGTCTTGTTCACATACACCCACACACCCCCTCACACACATGCACACACACACATTGCACTATGAATAAAAAGTCTTGCCCCCCTATTATTTAGCAACTCACATAATTCATTTGGTTACAGCCAAATATTTATTTAACTTATAAACTCCATAATACATTAAGTTGAACTTACAGAACTAAACGGTAAAGCATTTGGAAATTAATTTAAGAATACAAGACATTTCATTAGGAAACAAAATATAAACACAAAACTCAACACGTTTGGTGGTGCCAATAATCAATATTTAAAGCTCAATTTCTATGCTAATGAATCTGTGAAGTTAATCACATCATGTAATGGTCTATATTTTTCTACCAACAGAAACTTCCTATGTCTACCCACCAAGTAATTTAATTTTCTGATCCTGTTTCTATGCAGTAGGGGTTTATTTGCCCTCCCCAGGAAGGACTGGATGGGCAGTGCCTGGGTTTATCACAGGACAGACACTTAGGATTCCCTGATCTGGGAGAGTGGAAGGAGCAAAATATGGACGCAGTGGCTCCTCTGGAAAAACTTGAGTGAATGTATAGATGTGGGATCCATCTCCAAGGTGGTAAAAGGAAATGTCTCCCATGCCTCTATCCATAAAAATCCCCACTCGCTGTAAATTGGGATTCACCCAAAGGGGTGTTGGAGGGCTTGTGTTAGCAAAGTGGAAGCCCCCAGCCCTCAAACTCACAATCCAGAATCCATGATCCGTGGTCATTTGGATGATCCCTTTGCGGTTGGCAGATTCTCTGCAGACTCCCAGGTTCCATTCTTCGCTTGTTCCTAGGTCCACCTCCCAGTAGTGGCGGCCAGAGGTGAAACCAGGGGAGCCCAGGACAGCACCTGCCAAGTTGAATCTCTCAGCAAGTTCTGGCCGATTCTGATGGATCCTCCCACATTGGACACTCCTGAGGTCTTCAGAAATGAGGAGGAGGTTGTGAGCCGTGTCAATATCCAAGGTCACCTCCACTGCGAAAAGAAAAACAAGTAGCTCAGCAAATGGACAGAAGCCAAGCCCAAGTCACCGCTCTCCCGCAGAGCCCCAAATCACTCATTGACTTTGGTTTCTTTCATTCTGCTTTCTCCCTGGAGTCAGTGCTTTTCCTGAGACGACTTCTCCGGAGTAGTTGAAATTCTCACAGATAAACTTGTTGCAATACCTGGCAACAAGAACTTCTTATTCACAGAAGTTCTTATGTTACATTATGTCATGTGTTTGTTTATGCCATGTATTTCTTCTGCTTAGAGTGGAGGGTCTCCAGACAGACACCATGACTCTCTTTTTACCATACTAATGAGTGAAAAGAGTGATAGTTGGCAGGGTACCATGGCTCATGCCTGTAATCCCAGCACTTTGACAGGCCAAGGCGGGTGGATCATAAGGTCACGAGTTCGAGATCAGCCTGGCCAACATGGTAAAACCCTGTCTCTACTAAAAATAGAAAGAATTAGCAGGGCGTGGTGGCAGGTGCCTGTAATCCCAGCTACTCAGGAGGCTAAGGCAGGAGAATCACTTGAACCCGGGAGGCGGAGGTTGCAGTGAGCAGAGACCATGCCACAACACTCCAGCCTGGGCAACAGAGTGAGACTCCGTCTCAAGAAAAAAAAAAAAAAAAAGAGTGATAAGACAATGCAAGTTAGCAATATTAAAAGATAGGTTTCTGTTTTCACATTTTATTGGTCCAATTTAAATAGTGTCTAGGGCATGAATCTAGGCTTTTGATCTCCATATTTGTAACCAATTAATTTTGTTCACAGTTTTCACAGGAGATGGGCTATCTCTGCAGCTGACAATGTTATGACAGAGGTCCCATCCCTAGACATTAAGAGGACCCATTCCTGGATGTTCAGAGGTCCCATTCCTGGACGTTAAGTGCAAGAGGAGGATAAGGACCCAGACAGAAGAATGCTCTTTATCCCACAGCGGAGTTGAGGTCTTAAGCAAGACAAGGTTAATGAGCTTAAATTTAAGAGCTGAGATAAAGGTATTTGAAAAGTATTAGAATAAGCACTTGGCAGCATTGGGTATGTGGTCAAAAGGTGAAGTCACCAATTTCAATGGAAGAGGAGGAAAGGAAGGAGTGTGATCTGGCCTAGGAAAATTTATTGTCTAGATCATTCTGGGAAAAAAATCTACAGAACATATTATCCTTCAAGGCCAAAGATAGATGTGACTACCAATATAGATTTTCTACATTAAAATAAGGTATCAGCTATTATTTTGTTGAATAGGTTTCTATGCCTTTGCCTGTCACTGGAACTCCAAAAATTTGAATATTTGGTCACCTAGGCTTTCTGAATTTTTAAAATTATATTCTGGGGTTTCTTTTTTGTCAGACTGGATTATTTCAAAGACTTGTAGAATGAGACAAAAGATTTGTAAACTATTCATCTGACAAAACTAATATTAACAATATACAAGAAACTCAAGCAGCAGCATAAAAACAAATAATCCCATTAAAAAGGGGGCAAAGAATTTGAATAGATATCTCTTAAGAGAAGGCAGATGAATGTCCAACGGGTATTTTAAAAAATGCTCAGCAACACTCATCAGAGAAATGCAAATTAAAACCACAATAAGATATTATTTCACCCTGGTTAAAATGGCTGTTATCAAAAACACAGAATAAAACAAATGCCAGTGAGGATGTGAAGAAGAAAAGGGAACTCTACATAGCGTCGGTGGAAATGTAAATTAGTATGACCATTATGGAAAACAGTATGGAGGTTCCTCAAAAAACTCAAAATACAACTACTAAGGAATCCATAAATCCCACTGCTGAGTATGAGTACAGAAGAAAGGACATCAGTATATGGAAGAGACTGCTGCACTCTCCCGTTTATCACAGCACTGTTTATAATAAATGTTCATCAACAGATGCATGGATAAAGAAAATGTGGTATGTATATACAGAATAGAATACTATTCAGACATAAAAAAAGAATGGAATTGTGTCTTTTGCAGCAACATGAAGGGAATTGGAGGTCAGTGTCTTAAGTGAAACAAGCCATGCACAGAGTCATTTATCACCTAATCTCACTCAGGTGGGTGCTTTAAAAAAGTGTATATAAGGACATAGAGAGTGGAATCATAGATAATGGAGACTCAGAAAGGTGAGGGTGTGGATTATGATAAATTAATTAGTTCATGGGTACAATATACGTTATTTGAATGATGGATACCTTAAAAGTCCTGACTTAACCACTTCGTAATCAATGCCTGTAACCAGATTGCCCACGTACCTCATAAATGTGTGCAGATTTCTTTTAAGTTTTGAAAATCCCTTGTCTAAGCCATGACACAGACACAGACATGGGTGTTTTTTGTTGGAGATCAAAAAATAAAAAAACAGGTGGTCCTATGTGTTCTCAGGGCTGAGAATCACTGATGCCAGAGGAACATCTCAATTTCAGGTGCCAGGTATCAGCTAATTGCCATCTGGTATGGAGAGCCAATTGCTCGTTCCTCTTCTGGTAGCGGGAAGGGGGCAGGGTATATAGAATCCTTACCTTGAAACTTCCGCATCCTTGGGTTCATCTGCAGAATCTTTTTCAGCTTGGGCTCCAGTTCCTTAATGTGGGAAACCAGATTCCCCAGCTGCCGATTGAGCCTGATGTTGTTTTTCTGAGAAGCCACCAAGCAGAAGGGACACAAGACACCTTCCCCTTGGGGCTCCTTCTGCAGTGAATTGGTACAACTGAGGCAGAAGACGCATTCACACTCCAGGGTCATTGGCTTTTCTAAGTAAGCTTCGCAGATGGGACATCTGGTTGCTTCTTTTAAGAGTTCATCCGTGCTCACTGCCAGGGGAAAAAAATGCGCAGGGAAGTGAATTTTCATGAAGTGACAGCCTATTAGTGTGTGACAAGTGACTACTTTTCCATGCATAGCGTTGCTGTGTTCCAGCTTTGTAATCCCTAGAACAAGACCATGAGTACGAACACTTGAATACATGATCCTGTCTTGTATCATGTACAAGATGTGAGGTTCTATTGGGAAAGACAAGTCCCAAAGGGTCCCTGTGCTTTGAGCTGAGGAGGAGGGTCGATTCTCCTGGTGACCCAGCAGATGAGCCTGACCCTGTGACACAGCAGCACCCATGTGAGGAGCAGCGAGCTGGGGTCGTTTCACCTCCTCCAAGGGGAGCCCGAGCAAGAGATTGATGAGAATAAGAACTGCAACCTTTGGCTCATGCCTGTAATCCCAGCACTTTGGGAGGCCGAGGAAGGCAGATCACCAGGTCAGGAGATAGAAAACATGCTGGCCAACATGGTGAAACCCCGTCTCTACTAAAAATACAAAAATTAGCTGGTCGTGGTGGCACACGCTTGTAATCCCAGCTATTCAGGAGGCTGAGAATTGCTGGAATCAGGGAGTTGGAGGGTGCAGTGAGCCCAGATCTCACCACCACACTCTAGCTTGGCGACAGAGCGAGACTCCATTTCAAAAACAAACAAACAAAAAAAGAACTGCAACCTTCCTGCAGCCTTGAGACCGAATACCAAATTGACTGTCACCACTCCTAGAGTGAGGGGACCCAGGGTGACTGATTTCTACTCTGAGGCAGCACTCAGACGGCCTTTGTTGAATGCATTAATTACTAATTTCTCTCATTCATCCCCTATGCTATAACCCCAATTCTAGACATCTGAGAAGGGGAAACAAAGCACAGAGACGTGGACTCACCTCTTCTGCTGAGAGCTCCTTTGCCTGCCATCGTCTTGCACCAGGAGCGAGGTCTGTGGGGAAGAGGTGTAGGACGCCCTTTTATTGAGAAGATTGCCCCACCCTCCATGATCACACCCTGCCACACTCTCTAATCCCCCATGGTCACACCCTGCCACCCCTGTAACCTAATCAGGTTTTTATTTAATTATAGTGGGGAATAAACTTTTTATTAGTGATAAATCTGCAGTCAACAATATTCTTAGTAAAACCCTTCATCTTGACACTAGTTACCTTGAAAAAGAAGATAAGATTAAATTGCCATCACTTTAGATTAGATTAGACCTGGCCTACTAATATTATGAGCCTATTTTAGAGATTTTTTTCAGCGTTTGTTAGCAGTAATGATTTTGCTGATATATATTATACACTTCAAGCTTTGCTTAGAATCCCAAAAGAGATTATCAGTGTGATTGCATTTACAATTTTACAAAGTGCTATACATTCATATATACATCAGACTCAAAGGTAATAAGTACATGCATGCCAAAGAGAAAATTTTAGAGTGTTTTTATTTACTTCCATTTGTTCATCTTCCATTCTGAAAATTTTTGATAAACTGCAGGAATAATTTAAAATGTGAAGAATGACCATTAAGCTCTGGGTATTAGGAACTTCACAGTGTTCGGACACAAGCAAGAGGCAAAGAACAGGGAACATTTTCTCTGCTGCTTATGTTTTCAAGTGGAAATCACTAACAGTGAAGTAAATGGCACTTTTCTTTCCCAAGAACCAGCCTTGAGTCTTTTCCTTTTAATCCCCATCTGTGCATAAAAATCCCCTACTGAGCTGGGCACCATGGCTCACGCCTGTAATCCCAGCCCTTTGGGAGACCGAGGCGGGCAGATCACGAGGTCAAAAGATGGAGACTATCCTGACCAACATGGTGAAACCCCGTCTCTACTAAACATACAAAAATTAGCTGGGTGTGGTGGCACACACTTGTAGTCCCAGTTACTCAGGAGGCTGAGGCAAGAGAATTGCTTGAACTCAGGATGCGGAGTACAGTGAGCCAAGATAGCGCCATTGCACTCCATCCTAGTAGACAGAGCAAGACTATGTCTCAAAAAAAAAAAAAAAATTCCCTTACTGAGATATTTGTAGTTTCATCTCAAAATACAAATGATTCTAATAAAATGTCACAGTTCTGCTTAATCCAGTGTCTTTTAAGGCTTAAAAAACAGAGGATGTTAGTTCTTTCCTCGATTTCCTCATTTGTCAAAATGGAAACAATCTAAGTAAACCACCTAGAACAGCTGCGTGCCACATGGGTAGGGGCTGACATACAATTTTATTTCGTCTGCATCTTTATTTCTTTACAGTATCACAGTATGCTATAAAGCGTACTGTATAAATACACAGTAGCACTAAACACAGAATCTCTACATTTCTTTCTTTTTCCAGCATATTCTATTCACAATATTTCAGTAGAACCTGACATTTAAAGAGTTTCCTCCTGCTAGACATTCACAATACTGAGAACCTAGTTTGCAGTGAGCCCTACATAATTGAATGTTGAATGAATTCCTCCATTAATGACTTGCTTCTTCAATCTTGATAAATATAATTTATTTTGTTCTTTCAATAGCAAATATGGTCCCAAGTGCCAGAGACGGGGTCAGTGGTCAGGCTCTGAGCTGTGCAGGTGGGGCTGTATCGGGGTGGTGGGAGGGTCAGGTGGGTGTTTCTGACCTGGGCATCTTTGTCCAGAGGAGCAGAAGTGGACACACGCCGGCCCACACGGCTTTTCTGCTGGCATGAGTTGGCGGGAGGAGCTTCTGGATTGTGGCTGGGTTTAGTGTCCACAGCTGGGCAGTGAGGGGGACTGGAAGGACCTTTCTCAGGTAGTGGCGTCTGTCAACCAGCAGATGGCGTCAGAGGTCGCAGGGTCCGGCCTTGGTGCGGGTCTTTCCGGATGACGCCCCAGGCTCCTGCGCGGGGACTCTCACCCCTGAGCACTGAACGCAGTTCCTCAGTCCTAGACGTCTCTCGCAGGACGCACAGTTGCACACACGAGCCCCTCACCTGTCACCCACGCTCTCTGTTACACACCCTCCAACAACTCCCAAGTGTGTGCTCCAGGATTTTCTCTCCCTGCCCAGCTGCAGACGCCCCTGTGGTCCGTGCAAATGTGCACACTCGGTGCAGTGGACCCCGCTTCCTGCTTTTTTTTTTTTTTTTGAAACGGAGTTTCGGACTGTCGCCTGGGCTGGAGTGCACAATGGCGCTATCTCGGCTCACTGCAACCTCTGCCTCCCGGTTTCCCAGATTCCCCTGCCTCAGCTTCCCGAATACTTGGGATTCTAGGTCCCCGCCACCACACCTGCCTAATTTTTTGTGTTTTTAGTAGAGACGGGGTTTCACTATGCTAGCCAGACTGGTCTCGAACTCCTGACCTTGTGATCCTCCCACCTTGGCCTCCCAGAGTGCTGGGATTACAAGCGTCAGTCACCGCGCCTGGCCGAGCCTTGCACTTTATCTCACAGGTTTTCCCATCCAGACACCCCACTTCATACACAGAGATCCTCTCAGCCTCCTCCCTCGCCTCCCATCCCCTTAAAACAGAAATCCTTTATTTCCTCCAGAATTTGTCCACTCTCTTCCCAGAGTGCCCGTCCGTCTTCCGGCTGATCCTCTAGGGCAGTCCTTTCCTGCCCCTTGGTTCCAACATCTCCTTTCCTGCCAGTTTTTGTCACGTGCATCTTACCACGCTGAAGTACTAACCCAGCGAATCACAGAATGCCAGAACTCAGGGGTCTGGAAATATGTCTCATTGATAGTATGCCTGTTTTGGTAAATAAAGTGTTATTGATGTGTTTCTTAGGGCTGCTCCATGCCACAGTGACAGCATTAAGCTGGTTGTGACAGAAAACTTACAGTACCATCTACAAGCCTAAAATATTTACTCTCTGGTGACTCAAGCCTGGAATCCCAGCACTTTGGGAGGCCGAAGTGGAAGGATCACTTGAGCCCTGGAGTTTGAGGCCAGCCTGGGCAACATGATGAAACCTTGTCACTACAAAAAAAAAAATGTTTAAATTAGCCAGGCGTCTGTGGTCCCCGCTACTCGGAAGGATCGCTTGCACTCCGGCAGTGGAAGCTGCAGTTAGCTGTGTTTGCACCACTGCACTCCAGCCTGGGCCACAGTGAGACTCTGTCTCAAATTTAAAAAAACAAAGAACTCTTCACACTTTGCAGGAGTCCTAGTGCCTGCCACCCACAGCATCTCAACACCAACAGTGGCCCCAGTCCCTGCGACAAGCATCCACTCCCGTGGGTTTCCAAGGTGCTCCTCACTGAGAAACTGCACTGGTTCCTGTTTCCTAATGACCTCCTCCTCTTGCTTTTATTCTGCTTTTAGAGATCACTCTTCCCAAAGCACTTCAGGCAGTTTTACTTACTGCTTTAAGTGTAAGTGACACCTTAGTTTTATTCCTCCCTTTGTAATGGATTTTCTTTCTTCTTCTTCTTCTTTTTTTGAGACAGGGTCTTGCTCTGTCGCCCAGTCTGGAGTGCAGTGGTGCCATCTTGGCTCACTGCAACCTCCACCTCCCAGGTTCAAGCAATTCTCCTATCTCAGCCTCCCAAGTAGCTGGGATTACAGGTGCCCACCACCACACCTGGCTTATTTTTGTATTTTTAGTAGAGACAGGGTTTCACCATGTTGGCCAGAATTGTCTTCATCTCCCAACCTTGTGATCCACCCGCATCTGCCTCCCAAAGTGCTGGGATTACAGGTTCGAGCCACCAGTCCCCGTCATAGATTTTCTTTTAAGGCTTCTTTTTTGTTGCAATGCCTTCCTCTTCGAAAGCAAAAGAAAAAAAAAGAGATCATTGTTTGTCTTTCAAACAAAAACTGTAATTGCTATATTTATTTCACGCATTTATAGTTTGAAAGAACACTATGTACTGATTGTGTGAATGTGTCCCCCATATTTCATGTCCTGGACTTAACTCCAGTGTGGCAGTATTGAGAGGTGGGGCCTTTAAGAGGTGATTGGATCATGAAGTCTCTGCCCTCATGAATGGAATAATCCACTCATGGATCAATGGGTTATCAGAGATGGGGAACTAGAGATTTAGTAAGCAGAGGAAGTGAGGCCTGAGCTAGCACATTAGCATGCTTGCCCCTCACCGTGTGATGCCCTGAGCTGCCTCTGGATGCTGCAGAGTCCCCACCAGCAAGAACGCCCTTACCAGATACCACCCTCTACTTCTCAGCCTCTGTAACTGTAAGAAATAATTTCCTTTTCTTTATAAATTACCCAGTTCCAAGTGTTCTGTTAGAAGCAACAGAAAATTGACTAACACATTCCGTAAATCCAAATTTTAAAGGACATTTTCAAAGACACAGAACTACAGATGACACTGTTATAACCCATCCCTCACCCCTACCCAGTGAGGACATTGCCTGTTTTCAGCCATCGTTTTCATGGTTCATACTGTGTCATATGTACCCCCTGTCACATCTCCCTCTCCAGAACATTTTTTTAAGTAATTAATTATACTTTCTGCAAAAACAGTTTGGTTTTACCTTAAAAAGATAAAGATATGATGCATTCTTCGGGGGGTGAAACCTGCAGCTATGCACTTAATGCATTCTAAGGGGAGCAAGTGATACCAGGAGAGGTTCATGATAAGACTATTGCATAACAGCTTGTGTTACCCTGAGGCATGTTCTGATTGGCTATCTCCATTCTCCTCACACCAACTGCTCACCTAAACCTAAGTATCATTAACCCCAAGGATAATAAAAGACATAATGACTATCTGGGGCATGGGCAACACAGAAATGTTAGCAATGGCATCATACGGAACCCTCCTGGGACCCCGTGCGGGTCCCCTGTAGCTGCACACTAGGTCCAGCCCAGCTGCAGCCCCTGTGGTGGTGATTCAGCCTCCCCAGGCCCTGAAGGGCTGCCCTCCACTGACAGGGGCTGCTCCACCTGGAAATGCTGGGAGGGTCTGCAGCCCCCTTGCCCCAAGATGGGACTACGATGGCACAAGTCACATTTCAGAGCCCCCCGAGGGGTCAGACTGAGACTAGGCTTCTACTGAAACCACCTCCTGGCTTCTCCCTGTTCCTCCATCCTTACAGGTTCCTGTTCAGAGCACTCCACCCTCTGAATGAAACCCTTGCATAGAATTCCCATGGGGACCTCGGCCAGGCCTGGGTGGTCAGGGAAGCTCCTCAGAAGAGCTGGCTCAGCCCATCAAGTCAGGCTGAGGGGCAACCAGAGAGTGGAGGAGGGAGGGGTTACAAGGGTTCCTCCCTGAGCATCTGCTCTTTGCCAGGCACCTTCTTGGATGGTTAGTGCTTCTCTTGGCAGCATTTCACTGAGAAGACAGTGGGCTCTGAGGCCGGATTGTTGGGACATAAGCAGTAGAGAAACTGGGGTGAAACCTGGGCCAACTGGTGGGTGAAGCTGGGCGCCCTTCACTTCCAGCATCCTGCTCTTCCAAGGCTTCTGCATTCTCGCAGGGCTGGGAGGTGCTGGACTAAGCCCTGGCCTTGGTGCAGGCCTGGGGAAGTGGACTCAGCTTCCCGTGTGCAGGAGTGGCTGGGTTCAGAAAGAGGATCTGGACAGCCTGGCGGGGGACGCCCCAGATGCTTGGGGTGTGGGTTTGCAGAGGCAGGGGTGTTACCAAGCTCTGAGGTTCTTCCCTGGGCCCCTTTTTGACTTGAGATGGGAAGGCACCCCTGCCCTGCTGCAGACTTTGGTCCTCTGGAAATTGGCTCTGAGGACACTTGCTCCCTTTCAAGCCACAATCTCCTTTACTTCACTGGTACAGTATTCCTTTTTTATTTTATGCCTCTAATCATTCACTCCATTTCTTTCCAAAGGAGCAAAAGAATAAAATGTCACAACCTGCCTCATCAATGGAAGTGTTAAAAGGCAGAGACCTGACTCTTTCCTCAATTTCCTCATTGTTGAAATAGAAAGAGACAAGATAAGTAACCAGAGAACATTGCCATGTCAGTAAGGGCCTAGAAACGACGTTTCCTCGGCTGCTTCTTGCTTTTCTCTTAGTATCTAAGAAACACGTTACTGCACCAAGGACCTTGCATCTCCTCTTCCTCTTCCTGAAGTGTTCTGACCACAATTGCTCTCAATAGGAGCTGACAATTAGTGACATGCTTCCCCTATTACACATTAAAATATGGGGCTCCAAGATGCCTGCCTCTTGGGTAATCAATCACCCCTCCACAAACGGCTGCTGATTTCAAGGTGAATGCGTGAATATGTATTCTCTTTTTTCCATTCTTGCTTTCATATGCTGTTTTAATAGAAAACGTCTCCTAAGCTCTGCATCATCAACTCTGAATGGACAGCTCCAGACCATGTCTGGATGGAGGGGAGGGGTGTGTGTGTGTGTGTGTGTGTGTGTGTGTGTGTGTGTGTGTGTGTGTTTCTGAACTGAGCATCTTTGTCCAGAGGAGCTGAAGTCAGAAAAATCCCCCCAACCAACAGGATTCCATCCCTGGCTCTGATGCTGAAAGTATCTGGAGCTCCTCTGCTGAAGTGGGGTGTATATGGGGTGGGATGGAGGGCATCAGGGATTTTCATTTTATTTCATTTTTTACAGAGAATTAAAGATCTCTGACAGGGTATCCAATCCAATGTTGAGGGATATGGAAACGTTCTCTGTGCTGCACCAATTGATGTCACAGCTACACATCTCTGTTCAGCACTTGGAATGTGGGTAGTGCAGATGAGCTGAAGTCTTAAATAAATGCTGTTGTGTATATTTAAGTTACGTTATGTGATACATATAGTGAAATGGTTACTACAGTGAAGCAAATTAAAGTATCTGTTATCTTACCACCGTGTGTGTGTGTGTGTGTGTGTGTGTGTGTGTGTGTGTGTGTGTGTGTGTGTGTGTCGGGGGTTGTGGCAAGAGCAGCTAAGATTTAGCAGCATCTCAATGCAGTGCAGTGGTATTCCCTGCAGGAGTCTGTATCCTCTGAGCTACATCTCCCCCTTCCCTCTCCTCACCTCACGCCCCATCGGCACTGCTTTATTCATTCTTTCTATATATTCAGCTTTTGTGTTTCTAGATTTCACATGTGAGATCATGCAATATTTTTTCTTTCTGCATCTGCCCTAGTTCTCCCAGCATAATGAAGAACTGAATTTGTAATCTTACTTCATTTTAATTTAAGAAACTGCATGCAGCTAGTTCTTACCAAATGGTGCGGCACAGCTCTGGGGAGCTAGGGAGTGAAGGAAGCCGAAAAGACCTTTTCCTGACTTTGAGGTCTATGGTGCAGCCAGAGATGCAGATGGGGCCAGATGGGGCCCTGGGGACTGGGGTTTGGGGCAGGGCAGGAACAGCTCAGGTTTGACGGGACATGGCAGGGATCCCTTCCCATGGGAGACCTCTTTCTCTGTGACACACACAACTATTTAACAAAGAAATTCACTTTCTCAAAAACACATTTCCTTTGTCACTAGCCTTTTCTCCCCTAAAGAGACACACCCATTCTTTTTCTAACACACGCACACACACACCCTTTGTCAAAGGCTCTTGTGTACACTTTCACACTCTCTCATGCAAACTCTCTTTTTTTTTTTTTTTGAGACAGGGTTTTGCTCTTGTTGCCCAGGCTGGAGTGCAGTGGCATGATCTTGGCTAACTACAACTTCTGCCTTCTGATTTCAAGTGATTCTTCCGCTTCAGCCTCCTAAGTAGCTGGGATTACAGGCTCCCACTACCACGCCTGGCTAATTTTTTTTTTTTTAATTTAGTAGAGACAGGGTTTCACCATGTTGGCCAGATGTTGGCCAGGCTAGTCTCGAACTCCTGACCTCATGAGCCATCTGCCTCACCTTCCAAAGTGCTGGAATTACAGGCATGAGCCACGGCGCCCAGCCTCACACACACTCATACCTCATCTCAGTCTCTCATCTGTGCTCTGCCCCATGGCCAACACACACACACTCTTTCATCACAAGTGCACCTACAGATGCTCTTCTCTTGGCCCTTTTCCTTACCTACTGAGGGACATGTATTCTGGTGCATTCTCTCAACAGAGAAATGTGTCACACCACACGGCATCTATGGAAATGCATACACACTTTCTCTCCCATCCCGCATGCTCATGCACACACACCTGTATGCCCTCTAGTGAGCAGACTCACAGTTGTTCCACAAGCATTCTATATGTTTTGGTATTTTATGTTCTCATTTTCATTTGTTCCCAAAATAACTTATTTCCATTATATTTTTTCTTTGACCTGTCAGTTGTTTAAGAGTGTATTGTTTAATGTCTGCCTGCTTTTTAATTAACCAGTTTTGCTTCTGGTATCGATTTCTACCTCCTTTCATTGTGTTTGGAGAATATAATTCATTTAACTTTAATTTGCTGAAACTTCTTTTGTAGCCTAACATGTTTCATCTTGGAAAATATTCCATGTGCACTTGAAAAAATGTGTATTCTGAAGTGGTTAGGTGGCATGTTCTATAGAGGTAGAGAGGTCTGATAAGTCTAGCTGGTTTGGGGGGTTTTGTTTGTTTTTTGTTTTTCTATTTGTTTGTTATTTTGAGATGGGGTCTCACTCTGTTGCCAGGCTGGAGTGCAATGGCAGGATCTTGGCTCACTGCAACCTCTGCCTCCCAGGTTCAAGCAATTCTCCTGCCTCAGCCTCCTGAATAGCTGGGGTTACCGTGCTTTGAGGATGATGGAGGGGGAAGGAGTGAATATCAGCAGGGAAACACCTATCTGACGCTCCAAGTAATTGAGAGAGCAAAAGGTTCTGGGATTTCTGCAGTCTCAGTCCTGGAAGAAGCCTCAAACAAAGAGGCTCAGGAACAAGGATTCGAATCCTAATGGATGCCAAAACACAGAAGAAGTGGAGAGTCTGTCCCAGGATGTATAGAGCTGGGAGGAAGTGCATGGCATCAAAGGACCTGATCTCTGTGCTGGGCTCCCCATCTGCAGGCTGTGGAACCCCACACCAAGGCATCCAGAGGTCCTTGCACTATAGAAAGTTGTGTATTCTTTGGGTAGGTGGTGTCCAGGTACATTCACTTGGTTCTGTCTGCATCTTTTCTGGGTCACCCCTTTTGTAAAAAGTGTCAGTCCTTGAGAGGAGGGCAGTGCCCTTTCCTGCCAGGGTGGCTTTGTGTAGATGGAGAGGCAGACAGTGTTGTATGATGGTGAGGGATCACAGTGGCTTGAGAGTTTTAAAGGTGGCCCACAGGAAGGTCCAACTAATGCAGAGGTTATAGAAAGGATGAACAGGTGTGAGTACATTCCTGGGGCATCATAAATACAGCTGCCCCTGCATCTATTCCCTCAGACAATGGATTTGTTCCAGAGTAGACCATGTCTGTCCAAAGGCAGAAGAGTCAGTGGTCATAGGTGCCCCCAACCAGTCCTTAGTGACCTTCATAAGAGTTCAAGAAAAAGAGGCTATGGGGACAGCACTTGCCCGTCTACTCATGTGGCCAGAGTACCGGACACCTTGTGAGGAGTGAGGAAGACAGAATGGAGGAGTTCAAGGAGTCTGAGGGTGACATTATCACATCCCATGGCTCATAGCAACCATACATGGAACATACTCAACATCTGTAAGGGGACCACGCAGCAGCAGCTGACTATAGGGAGTACAGTACATGCAAGGACACACCAACATTTGAAAGCAACTTTATCCAGATCAGCAAAGAGGAGAAGTGATCGATGTGCACAGCAGTGTGCAAATGGCAACTACGGACTAGCAATAGCTGATGTCAGGCTGCTGGCAGAAAGTGCAAGACACGACAGAAACACCATTGGCCACAAGTCTACAGAGGTCTTGGATCTGACCTGGATGCTTCCTTAGAAGCTGGTAAGGTTATCCATTTGTAACTACAACACTGGCTGCTTTTGAAGTTGCTGCTGGATGCTCTTACTACCTGCAGCTGTGCCCCTGCCCCAGAGATGCAGGAGAAGAGCTGTTTGCCTACTGGGATGACCTGATATACCTCCTTAGAGGCTAACAAAGGTACTCAGGCTCAGCCAGCTTGTGACACAATAAACATACCCATGTTGGTGACAGAGGACAAGAAGAGCCCAGTGGACACAGAGCTCTGTGGAAAAGGAGACCAAAGTTAGGTCAGAATGGGGAGCCTTCCCATGGTAAAAAAAAAAAATGTGTCTAGGGCCACCTCTTGTGCTCATGACAATTGGGAAACAATTCTAGCTGTCTTGTATATATACTGTGCATGTAGTAACACATTCACTCCCTTAATCAGGGCACCTGCTGGTCCTGACCAAAAGGCAGCA
Source organism: Cheracebus regulus (assembly GCA_963574635.1). Classification (NCBI taxonomy): domain Eukaryota; kingdom Metazoa; phylum Chordata; class Mammalia; order Primates; family Pitheciidae; genus Cheracebus; species Cheracebus regulus. Next base: position 108,463 of record CAUYQU010087279.1, read on the forward strand.
GCCACAGCCATAACACCAGAGGGCCACACAACTGTGCTGGCAGGAACTGAGATGGTGCAGAAACCCTGTTACTGAGACTTCTGAAGATCCAGGATCAGCTCAGCCTTGCAGAGCAGAGAAGACACAAAATAAACAGGACTGTGGCCAGAGAGTCTCCCACCTAAAGAATAAAACCTCAAGTAAAAGGAAGAAAAAGGAGAGAACTCCCCTCCATAAAAGGCCTTCCCATGGTAGGATGGAGGAGGACAAGTCCCTCTAAAGATCTGGTGGGACCACTCAGGGAGAACAAAAGGTCAAGAGTCACACACAGGAGTTCAAGGAGCCAAGGACATGGGTCCTCCCCCTGGCTCCTCCCAGTACCATCGGCTCCCCCACCAGAGAGGTCTGGGTTACCAACAGCTGGGGAGGAGTTGAGCTGTAGCTATGTCACACAGAGAATCATCATAAAGAGTTTCCTTTCCCAGCCGGGTGTGGTGAATCATGCCTGAAATCCCAGTACTTCAGGAGGCCAAGGCAGGTGGATCACCTGAGGTCAGGAGTTCAAGACCAGCCTGACCAACATGACAAAACGCTTTCTCTACTAAAATTACAAAATTAGCTGGACGTGGTCATGGGCACCTGTAATCCTAGCTACATGGGAGGCTGAGGCAGGAGAATTGCTTGAACCCAGGAGGCAGAGGTTACAATGAGCTGAGATCACACCATTGCACTCCAGCCTGGGAAACAAGAGTGAAACCCCATCATACACACACACACACACACACACACACACACACACACACACACAAAAGAGTTTCACTTCCCACCTTGTGTAGCCCTTCCCTGTCTAGGAGGGGAGCACAATGAAAGTCATTCATGTATCTCAAGGATATCATCTAGAACTCATCTCAAATGTCATCAGAATCCACTCTCCCCTTCAAGGATAAGGAAGGAAACATATTTTTCTGAAATGCATCCATTTTATTTTTCATTTTTTGAAAATATTAAATGGCCACTACATTCCTGGCCCTGTGCTAACACCTGACTTACAGAAAGATAAATCAGATGCAGTGGACATTACATTGTGAGATGTATCTGAGCTGGGGCTTAAAGGCATGAGGCAGTTGGCTGTGTTTAAAAAACTAACAGCTCAGTGTCATTGGAGCAGCAGAAGATAACAACAGGAAAAAATGTGCCTGGGCAGATTATGGGGTTGGGTATGGGGCAGAGCAGTCATATGACCATACCTGTGCTTAGAATCATCATTGCCCTGGTAAATGTGAAAAGATTGGGACTAGAGAAGCACTTAGGACATTATGGCCAGAAGGATAGAGGTAATAAAATACCTGAAATATACGGATATGGGGGGGGTCACAGATGTAGACCCCATAGAACATAGGGAGTGATTTCATGTGCATGATGAATAGGAAAGAATATAAAATGACTCCCACAGTTTCTACCCAGTGGTCTGGGTAGATGGTAGGGTTGTTCACAGAGGTGGATAGGTATAATAAATTGAAGCAGGTGCAGCATTAATGAACTCCCTTTAGGCAAACCCTACTTGATTTTTATATGATATTTTAATTTGGAAATATACTGAAGCCATATGAAATAGTTTCATCAAGATTCTTCATCTTTAATTTTTAAGTCACCTAGGTAACATTTTCCTTTCCTCCCAACTTTCACAATCCCTCTTCCTTTACAAAATTATCTCCACAGCAGTGGTCCTGATTCTTCTTCTTGTATGTGCCATTTATAGATTATTCTCTTCATTTCTACAGGCAAACTAGTAGAATCCCAACTTGAAATATCTGAAAATGTTTCATCCACCACAATTCAAATTATATAACATTCAAAATATCTTTTGTAAGATTACTTTTTTATAAAAGAAGTCCCATCTCCACCTCCCCTCAGAGACATACTAAATCTTACAATTGCATGCACTAAAATAAGCTGAGTTAATGATGACTTATTTTCTCTGCTAAGTTTTTATGGTTTAGTATTACTTGCTTTTAATCACTCAGGAATCTCAGTGCCATGCTCTGTTTCTCATGAAATATTTGCTTATTAATCACTAAGATCCTTCACCAATATGAACCTGTTTTAATAGCTAAATATGTGTGCAACCACATTAAGTATGCGTGACAGTAATGTGTGTATGTGAACAAGAGGCCTAGGCTATAAGAAAGGCTTTTAATGAACACACTTTGAATTTAAAACCACTTTACTTAATAAAAGATGTCCTTTTCTCAATGCACCACTGCCTTCTGGATTCACTTGGGAATCCTTAAATGAACATCAGAGTTCTTCATAAATGACAATAATGTTAAGAAACTCAATTGTTCCCATGTAAAAATGAGGCAAGTCTATCTAGACGCACACTAGATTCAAAGTGTACATCATTAAACGAGACAGGAAATACATATATAACATTGTTATCATCAAATTATTATTAAATGCATGTATAACACAATTATCATCAGTTTTCTTCATAAACAAAAGAGATTTTAAGCTTTGTGCCAAAAATGTAGATGATGTGCTGTTTTCTTTTACTGAATTCAACATGTTTTGAGATTGATCACTTTTCAAAAACATGTTTTGTACACACTCAAAAAATAACCTTTTTGAGCCCAGTTAGCTCTTCCAGGAAGATATGCACATACACCTAAATGCTAAAAGCAAGATATGGCACACAAATAACGTATGATGTGCTGTTTTCTTTCACTGAATTCAACATGCATTAACTAAGAGCAGTTTTCAAAGACGCATCCTGTTAAATCTCTGAAGAAACAATTGTGAGCATACTAGCCACATACAGATAATGTGTCTAGTCCTAAAAAGTAAATGCAAGGTTTGGCCCCAAAACCAAGATCATTTGCTGTTTTCTGTCACTGAAGTAAATGTGTTTTGACATTAATCACTTTTTAAAAATGTGTTTCATGGAAGCTCAGAAAAAAAAAATTTGGAGCACAATTTGCACTTCCAGGAAGATATACATATAGGGCCCTAAATGCTCAAAGCAAGATATGGCACACAAATAATGTACGATGTAATGTTTTCTTTCATTGAATTCAACATATATTAACTAAATGCAGTTTTCAAAGACACGCCTTCTTTAATCCCAGAAAACTCAGTTGTACCATAACCTGCCCACACAGAATACGTATGTATCTAGCCCTAAAAGGTAAATGCAAGCTTTGTGTCAAAAACCTACATGATGCATTGTTTTCTTTCACTGAACTATACATGTTTTGACATTGATCACTTTTCAAAAACACATTTTGTACAAGCGCACACAAACACAAAAACATTTCAAAGCCAAGTTAGCACTTTCAGGAAGATATGCATATACAGCCATAAATGCTAACAGCAAGACATGGCACACAAACAATGTATGATGTGCTTTTTTCTTTCTCTGAACTCAACATACATAAACTAAGAGCAATTTTCAAAGACATGTCTTCAAATCTCAGAAAACACAATTACGAGCATAGCACCTCCACACAAAACATACAAGTATCTAGGGCTAACAAGTAATGCAAGCTTTGTGCAAAAAAACTAGAAGATATGCAGTTTTCTTTCACTGAATTCAACTTGTTTTGATATTGATGACCTTTTAAAAACATGTTTTGCATACATTCCGAAAATAACATTTGGGAGCTCAGTTAGAGCTTCCAAGAAGATATGCATAGACAGCCCTAGACAAATAATTAAAGCAATATATGGCCCATAAATAATGTATGATGTGATGCATTTTTTTTCACTGAATTAAACATGTATAAACTGAGAGCAGTTTTCAAAGCACCTCTTCTCAAATCTCAGAAGAAATAATTGTGAGCATAGTAGACCCACATAGAAAATGTGAATATCTAGCACTGAAAGGGAAATGCAAGCTTTGTGCCAAAAATGTAGATGATGTGCTGGTGCTGTTGGTTTTTTTTTTTTAAATTAAACTCAACACGTTTTTAAATTAACCACCATCCGAAAACATATTTTGTACAAGCTCCAAAAAAAAAAAAATTAAAGCTCAGTTAGTGCTTCCAGAAAGATATGCATACACAATCCTAAATGCTGCTAAAAGCAAGATATGGCATACAAATAATGTATGATGTGCTGTTGTTTTTTTGTTGTTGTTGTTGTTGTTTTCACTGAATTCAACAAGCATTAACTAAAAGCAGTTTTCAAGGATACATCTTGTCAAATCTCAGAAAACACAATTCTGAGCATCGTAGACTCACACAGAAAAATGTGAATATCTAGCCCTACAAGTTAAATACAAGCTTTTTGTTAAAAAACAAAATAATATGTTGTTTTCTTTAACTAAACTCAACATGTTTTGAAATTGATCACTTCTCAAGAATATGTTTTGTACAATCTGAGGAAAAAAATAGAGCCTTTAGCACTTCCAGGAAGATATGCATATAGAGCCCTAAATGCTAAAAGCAAGATACGGCACACAAATAATGTATGATGTGCTTTTTTCTTTCACTGAATTCAAAATGTATTAACTAAGAGTAGTTCTTGAAGACACGTCTTAACAAATCTCAGAAAACACAATTCTGAGCACAGTAGGCTCAACAAAGAACATGAGAGCATTCATCCCTGGGAGTTAAATGCAAGCTTTCTCCCCAAAACCTAGATGATTGCTGTTTTCTTCACAAATTCAAGATATTTTTTAATCGATCACTTTTAAATAACATCTTTTCTACAAGCTCAGAAAACATTTTGGAGCCCAGTTAGCAGTTACAGGAAGATATGCATATACACCACTAAATGCTAAAAGCAAGATATGACATACAAATAGTGCATGATGTGCTTTGTTCTTTCCCTGAATTCAACATGTATTAACTATGAGCAGTTTTCAGAAAGGCATCTTGTCAAATCTCAAAAAACACAATTATGACCATAGTAGGCTTACACAGAAAATGTGAATATCTAGCCCTGAAAGGTAAATACAAACTTTGTTAGAAAACTAGATGGTGTGCTGTTTTTTCACTGAACTCAGCATGTTTTGTCATTGATCACTTTTCAAAAACACTTTTTGTAGAATCTCAAAGTAAAACATTTCAATGTCCATTAGTGCTTCCAGGAAGATATATACATACAGCCCTAAATGTTAATAGCAAGATATGGCACAGAAATTATGTAGGATGTGCTTTTTTTTCTGAGTTCAACATGTATTAAACAAGTACAGTTTTCAAAGACACATCTTGTCAAATCTCAGAAAACACAACTTTGAGTACAGTAGGTTGACACAGAATATGAGCTTATCCAGCGCTGTAAAGTAAATTCAAGGTTTGTAAAAAAAAAAAATCAAAAATGATGTGCTGTTTTCTTTCACTGAATTCAGCATATTTTAACATTGATCACTTTTCAAAAACATGTTTTGTACCAGCCCAGAAAAAACATTTCAGAGCCCAGTTAGGGCTTCTGGAAAGATGTGCATATACAGCCCTAAATGCTAAAAGCAATTTATAGCAACACAAATAATTTAGTTGTGCTCTTTTCTTTCACTAAATTCAACAAGAATTAATGAAGAGCAGTTTCTAAAGACACATCTTGTTAAATGTCAGACAACAAAATTCTGAGCAGAGTAGGTTCACACAGAACATGCAAGTATCTATCCCTAATAAATAAATGCAAGCTTTGGGACAAAAACCAAGTTAGAATGTACTTTGTAATGAAAAAGAAAAAAAGTTAAAGTTTCTTTAAATCAGGCCCAGGCATTTAAATTGTAACAGCAGTCATATCTGAATCCCCACTTGAGTTATTTACCTCTCAAAGCCACTTTTTCTGTGGGCTCTAGACTATTGCCAAGTAGAAGTTTTACCCAATAGTTCAACAATGTAATGAATCACTAACCAATGTTATTGGTATGAACTAGTGAGAATTCCTGAACAACTTTTGTAATTTCTTTGTGATTTGTCCTTTTTTCTTAAAAACTGAAGCCTCTGCTTTATTCTCCAGAGCACTCCCCAAGGCCAGTTGGAAGTGTTTCCTGGGAAGCTGTCCTCAACCTCAGGCCAAATAAACTCTCTATTAATTTTGCCCCAGCTTTTGCCATTGGGTTGATATATATATGAAGAAAATATGTGAAGGTCACTCTTACAGCTTTGAGACTAGAGAAAGGGTTTATGAATTTTACAGTTTATTCAGGTCAGTATCTTAAACTGACGCCATGTGAGAGTTTCCTGCTGGTGGAAATTAAGGCACTGAAGGAGGGAGCATTGCCACACTTAGGATGGGCAGGGAAACATGTTGAGCTCAGAGTTCAATCCTTAGGTTCATGGTCTGTTCTACTGCAGGCTCCATGTTAGGGGTCAAAGTCTAACTCCCAAGCTTGCAATACTCTTCCAAATGCAGGTTTTCCTTGTGAACTGTGGGTGCAGGAGGCTGTTTCTCTGATTTAGTTTAAATGTTTGATTTTATTCTCTTTTAGTTCTTTTCTAGAATATTCCTTCACATAACTCCAGTTTATTTATACATTTAACAATGACATTCTTGTTGGTGTGTCCATTTTCTTGGCTGCAAATAAATAGATTGAAAGATAGGATATGAAAAAACCTTGGTCTTGCCCCAGCAGCCTTATCCCAGTGGCCCTCCCTCCTGCTTTATTTATTCATTCATTCGTTCATTCATTCATTCATTCATTCATTTGAGAAGGAGTCTTGCTCTGTTCCCCAGGCTGGAGTATAGTGCCACGATCTCAGCTTACTGCAACTTCTGCCTCCCAGGTTCAAGTGATTCTCCTGCCTCAGGCTCCTCAGTAGCTGGAACTACAGGCACTTGCCACTGAGCCTGGCTAATTTTCATATTTTTAGTAGACACAGGGTTTCACCATGTTGGCCAGGCTGGTCTCAAACTCCTGACTTCAAATGATCTACCCACCTCGGCCTCCCAAAATGCTGAGATTACAGACGTGACTCCCTCCTGCTTTAGTCTTGACTTTCCTGACCTGGGGCCCTCTCCTGCTCTGAGGCCCAGGGATCACTCACTCCATTAGACACTGAATGTGAAATTTCCTCCTCCAATTTGTGACACCCCCCACCTCACCCCGATCCAGGAGGAAAAATCAAGAAGGGCCCACTGCGTACAGGCAGGTCAGTGTCTGCTTGGCAAAGCCTGAAGAAAGTCCTGTATGAATGCAAATATCACAGCCCTGCTTCCCCAAAATGTCTGGCTCGGTGAGAAAGTGGGCTCTGTGGCCATGAACCTGTCATTCCCACTCCACTCAGCCTCGTGCTAGGGTGGGAAACCTGAGTCAGTGTCCAGTCAGGGGCGCTGGGGACCATGCACACTGTTCAGTCAAGCAAGATGCTGTCTCCCACAGGTGGTGGGCTTAGTTCCTGCTTCTGTCGGGGTCCTGCTTCTGGCGCCTGCTACGCTGGGTTTGGAGTCCCGGGTGTTCAGATGTTCGCTGAGATCTGCACTCTCCGGGAGCCATGGGGAGGGCACCAGGACAGCCTAGAAGCTGAGAATGGTGAGTGAACTGGGAGAATTGCACTTGGAATGCAGGGCTCGTGCTGGGGAGCAGTGGGCTGTGCAGCCCAGTCCCTCCTTTCCCCCTGGGACAGTAGAGGGTGAGAACCGGTTTCCAAGTTCATGGGAAGCCAGGTCTCAAACCCACCGCCCTGTCCCCAGCCTCGCTCCTCCTAGGGCAGGTGGCAAATCCTACAGACCCTGCCTACTCCAAGCAACCCTGCCCCGCTGGAGACACCCCAGCTTGAAGGGGGCCACTCCAGCTACTGCTGTATGGGGACGTGCTCCTCCTCTCCCTGCGCCCACCCCTTCTCATGAAGGACCACTGGAGGCCCCTGCCTCCCCAGATATGGGAACTCTGACACCAATGCCACTGCTCCCTGGGCGGCGCAGTGCCCACAGGTCCTTCGGCCAGGGGCAGGGCTGCTTAGGTTTCCATCCCATACCAGACAAAGGACCAAAAAAAGAAGACTTCGGGCGGGCAGGGAGGCTCACGCCTGTAATCTCAGCACTTTGGGTGTCTAAGTCGGGCAGATCGGTTGAGATCAGGAGTTTGAAACCAGCCTGGCCAACATGTCGAAACCCCTGTCTCTACTAAACATACAAAAACATTTACCGGGCATGGTGGTGCGGGCACCTGTAGTCCCAGCTACTCAGGAGACTGAGGCGGGAAAATCGCCCTTGTCCCTGAGCGGGCACAATCAACCCGCAGACTCTTCAGACTCTTCAGGCGGCGCGGCATGCGCATAGCCATTCCTGGCTCCTTAGCTCCGTAGCTCCTTAGCGGAGCCCTCGCCAGTCATCGGCTTGGGAGCCACCATCCCGCCAGTCCTAGGCTAAGCGGTCTGGGACCCTGCGCACCAGTGCCGCCCGCCCCTTCCCCGACGCCTCCGCGGGTTCTCAGGCAGCCCCGGCACCGCCAGCATCCGCACCGACCCCTCCTCCCGCGGGCCTCAAGTCTCTGCCAGCCATGCCGCAGGGCCCTCAGCTCCACCACCAGCTACGGGTCTGCCGGAGAATACACGGCACCGTCTGCCGCCAGGTTCCCAGCGTCAGAGTCGCTGGGTGGACACCGTGGTGTCAGCTACAGCGGCGGCCAATCCAGGCGGCCTGCGGGACCGCGACAGAGACAGCACAGGGGTAGCTCAGGCGCCTAGGGTGGCTGGCGGGGCGTGCCCTGGGGGGGCCTCGGGATCCTGAGCGCGCCACCTCCCCAGCGCAAGAGCCTGTCTGACCACGCTGCCGGCTGTCTCCTCCTGGGCGGGCGCACAGAGTGGGGGCCGCTGGCGCTGCGCACTCCTAAGCCGCAGCCCCTGTGCTGACTGCTGCGGTCGGGCGGACCGCCTGGATTAGCCGCGCTCGCTACCGCCACCACGGAGTCCACCCAGCGTCTCTGATTCTGGGAGCCTGGCGGGGCCGGATGTCCCAGCTGCTGCTGCCCGCCCGGAGTGCAGGTGGCAAGGGCAGCCTAAGGGCACCGAGGCAGGTGGAGCAGGCGTGCCCTGGGCGGCCTCAGGATCCAGGATGGACAGTAGTAACCAGCAACCTCCCACCCTGCCGGGCTCCCAGCGTCGCGGACAGGGGGCCAGATGTCGCAGCTTGGGCAGCCAAGCTAGGCGGTCTTCCAGGCAGTGGCGGCAGGGGTGTGGGGGGGAACCAGCCCTCCTCGGCCGGATCTCTGGTGGCCACACAGTGCCAAGGCCCCAGCGCTCCCAGCCTGCTCCAGCAGCCCAGCCCTGGAATCCCAGCGCCAGCCACGCGCCGCCTGGGAGCGGCTTCCTGGGCCTCGGGCTGGCTGGTGTGCCCGGGCGCGTGCCTAAGGCTCTGCCTGGCTCACTCGGTCTGAGAGGTCGGAAGCTGCAGTTTCGCTGCTGAAGGCTGTGATGGCCTGGGCTTGGCTTATAGTGATTGGACTCCAGGGTCCGCGAAAAGGCGGAGGGCTGCTGCGGGGCAGCTGTTTGGCTCCAGGAACAAGAAGGGCCAGATGGCCTGGGCTCCATCCCTGAGCGCGTCTACTCGGATTCCTGGGAGCACGCCGAGATTGGGAGCTCGGCGGGATCTACGGGACGGCCAGCGAAGGAGAAACGGCCACAGTGCAGCGGTGCCTTCTGCTCAAGAGCCCTGCATTGAAGGAGAGCGACCACAGGAGCAAGTGATGGGAGCTCCCAGCCCAGGGTGGCTGCAGGAGGGGCGGGTCAGGGAGGTGGCCCCGTCCTTCCGTGCAGGCTCCGCAGCCCCTGGGACAGGGATGCCTTGGAGAGGGGCTGGGCACCTCTATGATCAGAAACAAAACAAAACAAAACAAAACGTTAGCTGGTTTCCCATCTTCTTACTCATACTGTCCCGCCTAGAACACATTATAGACAATTCTAGTGATTTTACTAACAAGTATATACAGAATTTGATTATTATTATTATTTTGAGACGGAGTTCACTCTGTCGCCCAGGCTGGAGTGCAGAGGCGCATCTCTGCTCACTGCAACCTCTGCCTCTGGGGTTCAAACGATTCTCTGGCCTCAGTCTCCCGAGTAGCTGGGACTGACACGCTGGCCAACACGCCCTGCTAATTTTTATATTTTTAATAGAGATGGGGTTTCAGTTTTAGCCAGGCTGGTCTGGAACTCCTGATCTCAAGTGATCTACCCGCCTTGGCCTCCTAAACTGCTGAGATTACAAGTGTGAGCCACCGTGCTGGTCCAGGATTTTACTTTTAATGCATACGTTTAAAACATGATGTTATATACATGACAGAAAGGTACATAATGAGAGAAATTATTCCCATAATATACTCATAAAATATTTTTAGTAGGCTAAAAATTCTTTGGATGAAATACAATATCCATTTTATATTAATGTACATCTATGTAAATATGTTCTTCACTGAGGGATCTTAGAAGGAAATTTTGAAATAGGAAGAGAGTCCCATGTTCTTTGATAGGAAGACCCATTTGTCTTAAAAGGCAAGCCCTTTATGTGTTTATTAATTTTATATAAACCTAATAAAATATCAAGGTTTTAAAATGTTATCTATATACACAGGAAAACATACTTCGCTTTCCTGGGAAGAGAAGGAATTTAAGGTAAAAGAGAGTGAAATACTATTTTCTATTCCCAAAATGTTGTGATGATGAAGAGCAGTACTGCTCACACTGCTGCTTAAAGTTTAAGAGTCTGATGACTTTTCAAATGGATAATCTGTTGGTAAATGCCATATTTTTAAAAAAGTATATGCTTGTTACTCCTCAATTCCATTATACTAAAATAGCTTTAGGAAACAGACATGTATGCAATTGGGTTTTCTCAGCACTGCTTAATTTTAGGAAGACCCCATAGAATGGATTTTATAAATTTCATGCATTCATAGTATGGCATAATAAGTGATTGTTTGAGGTAGCAATAGATACTGAAAAATGTTGATGTACAAAGATGTATTTTGGTATATTGGGAGAGAAAAAATCAATTTGATAATATATCCACACAGGCTGTGATCTTGTGTTACCAAAAATATGTACAATATACAAAGTTTTTTCCTTTTTCTTATCTGTGATCTTGGCGATGAGTATGCATAAAAGTTGTAGTGAAAGTTCATTATTAATGGGATAATACTTGGGAAGAGAAGAATGTAAATTTTTCAAAAATAAAAATAATTTCTCTCTTTCTGTTTTTTATTAATATTTTGCGTGGATTGGTGTTTTCTGTGAACTTTTGGCCTCTTCAGCAGTAAAGGGACTCTTTTTATCTGTGCTTGTAAAGACTTTATTATGTATATATTTTATTATATATGTATGTTTTCATTTCATGTAGATTCATTACATATATGCAAAAAAAGTGTACTTTTATTTTCATTGTGTCCCTATGAAAACAAAAAATAGAAAATATACTTGATTATTACTTTTGTAGAAGTATTGCTTTACTTTATAGGAGTTTTATTCAAAAATGTTGAACTCCTCAAATGTATTTATCCATTCTTTTAATACTTTTAATAATCAAACATTACCCGAGTATCTATTAGGTAACAGGCATACTCTAATTGGAGTATTAGGACTTAATCTCATTGAAGCTTTTCCTCCCTCCTTTCAGACAAAAGCATTTCTGGATAGAAAATAGTAAAAGACAAACTTAACTGCTCATTTGAAAATTTAACAGTCTTAAATATTCATATAAATCATTGCAAGTAAGTAATTGACATATATTGTAAAAATCTGAGTATTGAATAAAATGAGCCATACTTACTTGAATCCTAAGTTTCCTTGGGCTTATAGCTTTTTTTACGAATCAAAGTAAGAATCTGTTTTTAAATTTTTGTTGTTGTTATTTTAGCTCTCTTTCCTCGTAGTACTTTAAGAGCTAACTTTTTGATAAGTGCCAATCATGCCTAGAGCTGCCTGGACCTTTTGAATAGACCACATTCTAATTCATGTAAGACACAATGGATTATATGATGCCTCTTTATTTTATGTCTCAATAAGATAATTTTTTAAAAAAAACTACCAATTACAGTTGTAGGAAACTACGAATTGCAAATGGCATTCCAGTGTCAGAGATGTTAAGATGTGAGAAATGAGCAACTTAGAATAATTGAAATACAGTGTTACTTCTAAATTTTAAACATCCTACAAAGAAGATACAATGGTATCATTTTACTTAATTAAATGTTTTAGTTACGTAGTGGTAATAGTAATAATCAAATCTGGCTAGGGGCAGTGGCTCGTGCCTGTAATCACAGCATTTGGGAGGCTGAGGCGAGAGGACCACTTGAACTGAGAGTTTGCGACTGGCCTGGTCAACATAGCAAGTAAGATCTCATTTCCACTAAAAAATTTTAAAAGTTCGCCAGGCATTATGGTGTGTTCCTCTAGTCAGCTACTCGGAAGGCTGGTGCAGGAGGACTGCCTGAGCCCAGGAGTTCAAGGCTGCAGTGAGCTATGATGCTGCCACTGCACTTCAGCCTGGGTGACAGAGCGAGACCTTGTCTCAAAAAATGAAACAAAACAAAACAAAATAAACTAACAGTTATTGTGGTGTTATTTGTTCCAGGAAATGTTCTAAATACTTTGTGTAGATTATCATTTAAGCATGACAGTGATGTTCTGTGAAAACAGCTACTATTTTTTATCTTTATTTTATTGATAAGAAAATTGAGGCACAGAAAGGCTGAGCAATAGCTGTAAGTGACAGAGCTTAAGGCAGGATTTAGGCTGTAGTTGAGTCCGAAGGCCAATTCTTTCTATTCAGAGTTTCATTAATGCAGTAAGTAATAAAACTACTATTTTATTAATGTAGTAAGTAGTAAAGCCTAATAAATATTGTCATTTCTTCACAAGAAAATTAAATATTTGTTCTAAAGGCAGAGGAATAACATGCTGCAGGGATGATGCCCTTGAACTGTCTATACTCATGGACTCAAATTTTCTTTCTGTTTATTCTTGAACTCAGTCCAGTAATTTGTACTCCTGCCACTTCTCCAAAATTGTTTTTCCCAAGGTTTCTACTGATTTTCACTTTAACAAATCTAGACATAATTACTTAGACCTCATTTTGTTTAACCTATCAGCAATATTTGACCCAATGGGAAACTCTCTTTTTCATAAGAATTTCTTCATGTGGCTTTCAGGATGCCATCGCTCACCTGACCTCGCCTACCTTCCTAGTCCATCTGCCATAGTCCATCTCCCTTGCTTCACCTCATCCCCCACCTTTCACACACATTGACCTCTCCAGGGCTCAGTCTTCAATATTCTTTCTTATGACTTTTACTACCCTGTATCTGTTAATTATTTTTAGATTTATATCTCCAGCCTAGATCTCTTTCCTGAATTCCAGACCCATATATCAACCAGCCTGCTTGACCTCCCTCTCCTTGGTTAGCTATTGGGTATCACAAACTTACAGCTCAGTAGGGGTTCATTCTGACAATTATGTGCTTTTGGGGGCAATTCTTTTATTTCCCTCTAATAAGCTAAATTCTCTATATTAATGTTTTTCTCTTTGGGGAGAAAAGCCCAATTGTCATTACTCGCTGTTTATTCTTTTACTAGTAATTGTGGCAGTTTAAATCACAGAAAAATGGATTAAAGGAATTACAAACTTCATTTGTATTTTATTAAGAAAAATAAAGTATAATGTTATTAAATTTAATGAATTTACAGAGTCATTTCCAAAGGTTATGAGGCTCCAATGTCTGAAATAAGTAGACAAAGTTAGAATGTATTGATTGCTTTCTACAGTAAGAGAGCTATGATGGTCAGGCAGTCTCATCAAACAGAGCAGCTGTCAGAAGATCTTAGACTGGGTTTAGGAAAAGTGGAGTTGAAGGATGGGCACTCTCATTTTTCTATATTTATTTAGTTTTCTTCTATATTTATTAAGTGCCAGAGATCTAGACAGAGACAGCTCTACCCTCCTGGAACTGACTATCTAGTGGTCAGACAGTTGTCAAACAAATAGTTAAAATGTGATAGGCAGTATAAAAGAAAAGTGTATAGGGTGCAGTAGAAGTTTATCACAGAATATTTAGATTGCTTCCTGTGTGGTTTTAATAAGTAATTAAATGATGCCAGTCATTATCTACATGCCTTTTATTCTGTTGAACAACTTCCTTAGGATCATGCTCTGTAGTAGGATTATCACTCAGAGAGTGGAAACATCTTTAGGCTCACTTTTTACTGACAACCCTCTGAAAGATGTCCTGATTTACGATGCTACCAACAGAATTCATAAAATCATGTCTTATAGTTTCACCATTACAAGGTATTAGAAGTTTTTTCTACTTTAAAAGATGTATACAGTGGCATTTCAATAGTTTTTACTTGCATTTTTATTGATTATTTTATTTTAGTTTTTTTATTTTAATTTTTAAAATTTAATTTAATGTAATTTTTTTTTTTGAGATGGAGTCTGTCTCTGTTGCCTAGGCTGGAGTGCAGTGATGTGATCTCGGCTCACTGCAACCTCTGCCTCCCAGGTTCAAATGATTATGCTGTCTCAGCTTTCCGAGTAGCTGGGGCTACAGGCTCCTGAGTAGCTGGGACTACAGGCATGTGCCACCACATCCAGCTAATTTTTGTATTTTAATAGAGAGGGGGTTATGCCATATTGGTCAAGCTGTTCTTGAACTCCTGACCTCAGGTGATCCACCCATCTCAGCCTCCCAAAGTGCTGGAATTACAGGTGTGAGCCACCACGCCCCGCCATGGCACACGTTTTTACCAAAATAGAACCCCAGAGGAAGATACTACACATTCATGAAGGTCCATTCTGAGGGCCATGTGCCCCTTCCCTTCACTGTTGTTTCATTTTCCTCTCATGAACCTTTTTTTTTAAATTTTGGTGTCCATGTTTTTATTTCTATTATAAGGAGATAAAAATAATTTATTTATAATTTCAACTATTACTTTAGTGATAAGGAGCACATGTTCAGGTTTGTTACATGGGTATACCCTGTGATGTTGAGGTTCAGGGTATGAATGATCCCATCACCCAGACAGGACCCAATAGGTAGTTTTTCAGCTTTGGCCTTCTCCTTCTCTCCCCTCTTCAGTAGTCCCCAGTGTCTATTGTTTCTGTATTTACGTCCATGTGCACCCAATGCTTAGCTCCCCGTTGTAAGTGAAATTGTGGTATTTCTCTGTTCCTACGTATTTTTAAGCTTAAGACAATGGCCCCCAGCTGCAACCACAGTGCTTCAAAGTCTGTTAACTCCAGTAGGTGGCTACATTGCTTCAAGGGCTTGATGGCTTGCTCCACTACAAGCTCTTCTCCTTTGTTCCATTCCACGGTGCTCATTCCACTCCACCAGACTGTTCCAATGACAACCGATTCTGATGTTGGGTTTCTTCCCATCTCCTCCTTGGCATATAAAATTATATCCTTAAATGGATCACCACAGGACATCTGTTCTTAAAGTTCTTTCTGGAGCTCATTATGAGCTCCAATGGTTTGCTGATGTTGAACGTATTCTGAAAGCTCTTTCAAGCCTGCCTCAGGATATATCCTTAAATGGATCACCACGGGACATCTGTTCTTGAAGTTCTTTCTGGAGCTCCTTATGAGCTCCAATGGTTTGCTGATGTTGAACATATTCTGAAAGCTCTTTCAAGCCTGCCTCAGGAAAATACTCTGTGAAATGTTCGATGCTTTGCTTGTTGGCAGAAAGAAGTTCCATCAGTCTGTTATCCATGCTGACTTTCCGAAGACTTGCAGCTACCGCATTGATATCTTTTTTATTTATTCATGATTCAAAGAGCTTCACAGCAAAAGCTGCTGAAACCCCTTCTGTAACCAAATTCTCATTATAAAGGCTATTAAAAATGGATGCATTGTTCCGTTAGCCAGATGAACACCAGTCAACATAGCCAGCTTGTTCCTCTCCAATTCTGAAAAACCCTTTAAGAACAGCAGCAGCGGGCCAAGGCGTGGTGGCTCTCACCTGTGGTCCCAGCACTGAGAGGCGGAGGCAGGCAGATCACCTGAGGTGGGGAGTTCAAGACCAGCCTGACCAACATGGATAAACCCCATCTCTACTAAAAATACAAAATTAGCTGGGCGTGATGGTGCATGCCTGTAATCCCACCTACTCGGGAGGCTGAGGCAGGAGAATCACTTGAACATGGGAGGCGGAGGTTACAGTGATCTGAGATCTGCCATTGTACTCCAGCCTGGGCAACAAGAGTGAAATTCCATCTCAAAACAAAAACAAAACAAAAACAACCCACCTTTCTCCGGGTATTTGTAGCACCTGATTAACTTGTTAAAAACATGAGCAAGTGCTTACATGGTCTCTAGATCTTCTTGGGCTGCAAACACGCAGACATCTGTACACATCATGTCATCTGCCACCGTACCACTTGGGGCCAGCATTTCACCAGCCACCAGAATGTCAAAGAGTGTTTCTACATATCAATGGTAATCACGTTTTGCTCCAGAAGCATTAAGAAACTTAGTTAGCTTCCAAATCAGTACTGGTTTCAGTTAAGCCTTAAATAATACGGTCTTGAAACTGAGTAGGGTCAAACGTCTCTTTTTTATCTTTTTTTCTGGTTTTAAAACACTGGCCGGATAGCACTGGCTTTTGCTGCTTTTGATTATTCATAAAAGACACCTGAATTTAAGGCAAAGAAAAATCCCCAATGTAGTGGCAACTGTTGGCGGTGTATCCTCTGGCTATAAATGTTATATATGTGAAATATTGGTTGACTTCTCTCTTGTTTTAACTCATCACTGCATTTTAAAGGTTAAAATCCTTCACTTAGTACAATGTAATACCACTGTTCTGTCCTCTGTCCTTTCAAGGAGCCCTTGAACTGGACAATCCCTGCAGAAAATATGGCACCATGTATATTAAGGTACTTTTGCTACCTCGTCAATGATCCATTTGATTCATTAGTTCTGGAAATTTGAGATAAATCAGCAGTGATGAATATTTGCATTGAGGTATTTCATATCTTGGAGGGGATAAACTTTGTCTTAGACATGGAAACACTCTCTTTTATAACCTAAACTTTTCACTTGAGACGCGTTTCTAAGGGCTTGTCAATTCCATTTCTGTAGCTAATAATCATGACCAGGTCATAAAAATGGTTGTGACTGGGCATAAAATTGTAAGTCTGAGTACTGGTTATCTAGGTCTCTCTATTTAGAAAAGCATTAATAATATGTTTTTCATCAACTGACAGGGAATATATAGTCATTATTATTATTTTTTTGAGATGGAGTCTCACACTGTCCCCAGGCTGGAGTGCAGTGACACGATCTCAGCTCACTGCAACCTCCACCTCCTGGGTTCAAGCGATTCTCCTGCCTCAGCCTCCTGAGTAGCTGGGACTACAGGTGCATGCCACCACACCCAGCTAATTTTTGTATTTTTAATAGAGACAGGGTTTCACCATGTTGGCCAGGATGGTCTCAATCTCCTGACCTCATGATCCGCCTGCCTTGGACTCCCAAAGTGCTGGGATTACAGGCGTGAGCCACCGCACCCTGCCTATAGTGATTATTTTTAAACAATGATTCAAATGAAAGTCAGTATTTTACATATACAATGACAGAAATTGCTCAAGGAACTCACAGAGATTAGCAGAGAATTGAGTACATAGACTTAGTTGCACACAAAGTTAAAAAGTAGTCAATCTACATAGGCGATGAGTAGATTGATATAATTTCATCATTATATTCTTACAGGAGGACACAAACGTTTAAAACTGAGTTTCTACTATTAAAAAAATATTCTGCAACAAATTTTGAACTGTTTGATCTAGAAATGTCTGATGACTCAGGAATAGTAGAAATGGGTAGGAATGGCATTTGCATGAGGGGGCAGGTCACTTTTTCCCATTTGTTTTCATAAACAAATGAAAATAATAAGTGTGGGTTTGAGAGTGAGGTTTTAAAACCAAACATGTACTCTTAAATAATACACTTGTCCATGTAAAATTACACTTGTCTAGACAGCAGCCGTGAGACCCCTATCACGCCTTGTGTTCACTTGAAATCATCTATGACCTGTCTCCATGGTCATGGGGGTGTGCCTCTTGCCTTTCATTTCAAGTGTCATTCTGCAAGTGGAGCAATTGCTGTTCACACATTTTCACTGTCTCAGAAGACAATTTTATTTATAGTAATGGGAAATGCAAATTGCTCCATGGGAGGTATATTCCTATTGAATAAACTGCTGTTTATTCAAATAGGCCAGTTAACTTGTACTCAAAATAGTGTCTTCATATTTTTTCCATTTTCCCACAACATTTTATTTACAGACTTATAAATGTATAGTTTCATTGTGTTGCTTTATGTTTTAAAATCTTCTATCAAGCTAATTGCCTTAAATTTGTTCCTCAATATAGAAAGAAAAATGTACTATTTTATTTACTTTTTTTGGTTCTCAGTTTTTTTTATTATCATACTTTAAGTTCTGTGATACAGGTGCAGGATGCGCAGGTTTGTTACATAAGTATATATGTGCTGTGGTGGTTTGCTGCACCCATCAACCCATCATCTAGGTTTTAAGCCCTGCATGCATTAGGTATTTATCCTAATGCTCTACCTCCCCTTGCCCTCCACCCCTTGACAGGTCCCAGTGTGTGAGTGTGTCTATGTGTTCTCATTGTTCCAACTTCTCATTTATGATAACATGCAGTGTTTGGTTTTCTGTCCTCTTAGTTCACTGAAAATGATGGTTTCCAACTTCATCCATGTGCCTGCAAAGACGTGAACTCATTCTTTTTTATGGCTGTGTAGTATTCCATAGTGTGTATATGCCACATTTCCTTTATCCAAAAATGGACTATTTTATAATGCCAACTTTGCAGACACTCTTCTGGAGAATAGATGACAGGAGAAATATACTTGTATTACCTTCATCAGGTCAGGAGACTCTTGCTACCAAACACAGCTATAGAATTTCTAGGAAAAAAGGAATTAGAAGCCAAACACTTTTTTGAATGTAGATTTCAACATCTGAAACCACATGTTAGAGCAATCTGAGTTCAGAGGCCTTTAGGAAGGCAAGAAACTGGAATTTCATGGGAAAATTACCATGATGCCAGTGAAGACAGGATCACTGGCTGTTTGAATGATGCCTGGGAAAGTGGAGAGAAGGGACAATGACATTGGGTTAGTGGAATGGACATTTGGTGACAGAGGAAAGGTGGGCCTGCATGGTTCTCAGGAAGGTGCTGGGGTGGGTTCTCCAGGCTATAACTATGTCCCTCCAAGAGTAACAGGGACCCTGACCTTTAACTGGGCAGGATCTAGGTAGGCATGAAGACTGCACAGTGCAAACTCAGTGCTGGAGAGCTGCCTCCCATTCTCAGCCAGGCCTTAGTCCAGGCTGCTCACACAGTTGCTGAGATCAGAAGTCTTGATTTGTTTTCATAAACAGAAAATAATAATGTGTGGGTTTGGGATTGAGGTTTTAAAACCATACATGTACTTTTCAGTGACACACTTGTCCATGTAAAAACACACTTGCCTAGACAGCAGCAGTGAGACCTCAGTCATGACTGTGTTCTCTTGAAATCCTCTATGACCTGCCATCATAGGGATCTTTGACATAATTTATTAAACCATCATGTCATCAGCCCAGCAGGCCACAATCCCAGTTAATTCCTATTAACTTCTCATTCAGGCTTGGTTCATGGAAGAGAAACTGCTTCTTGGCACAGTCATCATGTGGCAGTTGACTTGGAATGTCCTGAGTTCTGAGCCAGCTTAGGAGCCAAGCTGACCCCTGGGCACGTGGGGTCATTAACTGATGGCAGTTAACTGCCCACCACCGGGCAGCTGACAGTGAGAAGATGCTGAGGTAAGAGATCATACATTTGAACCTGCTTTTCAGAGAGGCTTTGTTTGCAGAAAACTGAGACTTTACGTCCCGGATAGAAACCTGGAGGCTGGAGGTTGTGTTACGATGTGAGTTCTTCTCTTGGTTCCCCCACCGCTTCCAAGTCATCAACTTTCCTGAAGAAATGTTGGGTCAAGAGGATTTGACAAACCTTGTGAGAAGAGCTCTTGGTTCAGGGTCCAGGGCATGATCTAGAGGACTCAGGTGTTCAGCAGTCTCTGTCTCCAGGGAACCAACTACATTCTTGTCCCAGGTCTACCACTCCTCGCTGTTGTAACTCTAAGTAAGTCACTCAAAATGTCATAGTTTTAATTTGCTGATCTAGAAAATGTAAGTTGCAGCCCCTGTTCTGCCCATCCCCTGGCTCTAACGTGGGGATCACGGGAAATCACAGATCTCCTCCATGAGCTGAAAAGCATCATGCCACACAAAGGGTGAAGTCACTTTCCATCCTCCCCTGCCCGGGAGCCATGCAAGCTCCCTCTCTGTTTTCAAACACTACCAAGTATCTGGATTATTTTTCCAGACATTCAATGATTGAACACTCTTGGGCATTTATGAAGCATAAGTCTTCTTAAGGCTTTATTTGTATTTCATCCCTTTTAGCCCTATAGACATTAGTAGGTCTATAGCATAGACCATACTAATATTTCCACATCTCAGAATAGGGAACTGAAGCACAGAGGGGTTCATATCACTCTCCCAAGTATGTGCAGATTCTAAGTAGGATTTGAACCCAGGCCACTCTTAGTGACTTGGAGCTGCTGCCTTCCTATACTGCCTCATCTAAATAAAGGTGTCTGCCTGCATAGTTAGTCTGTTTAGTTTTAAGTGCAACCAACCTTGCAAGATCTTCCTAGTGACCAGCTCTGTTTCAGGTGGCATTGAAAAGCAGATGGGAAAAGTTGGGATCAAAAGTTTGATCTGTGAATAAGGTATTACTAATTTCTCTGTGGCTTTCTGTCTTTATTGTAATACATTTCCTAGAATCTTCCCATAAAGATATAAGAAATCTCCTCTGTGTTGGAAGTTTGGCTGTCTGCCCCAAGCAGTGGCAGAAAAAAAAATGTGACCACCAAAATAATTTACCCTGATGAACATGAAGGTAAGGTGAAAATTAATTCATTAAGTTAATTTAGGCAAATTATTCCAGTTTATTTATTCAGTGCCCTCTATTAGAGACAAAACTCAATAAATGCTACATCATTTTCTTCATTTATTTTACGTGTGCCAATTTAAATGTATTAAATCAATCAACAGTAGCACAACTACACAAAGATATATTGACAACTTAAAGTTTGGTTCACTCTTTTTTGAAGCAGGGTCTCACCCTGTTTCCCAGAAGTGTAGTGGTGCAATCACAGCTTATTGCAGCCTTGACCTTGCAGGGCTCAGATGATCAGGCCACCTCAGCCTTAAGAGTAGCTGGGAGGCAGGCACAATGGCTCACGTCTATAATCCCACCACTTTGGGAGGCTGAGGTGGGAGGATCATGAGGTCAGGAGATCGAGACCATCCTGGCCAACATGGTGAAACCCCATCTCTACTAAAATACAAATAAAATTAGCCAGACGTGGTGGAGCACGTCTTTTAGTCCCAGATACTTGAGAGGCTGAGACAGGGGAATCACTTGAACCCAGGAGGCAGAGGTTGCAGTGAGCTGAGATGGTGCCACTACACTGCAGCCTGGTGGCAGATCAAGACTCTGTCTCAAAAAAAAAAGAAAGAAAGAAAAGAGAAGGAAGAGTAGCTGGGACGCAGGCATGTGCCATCATGCACAGCTAACTTTTTTTGTTTTAGTTTTTGGTTTTTTTTGGTAGAGACGGGTTTCACCATGTTGCCCAGGTGCGGTTCACTTTTAATAGTAAAAGAAATCTCAAATGTTTAGACATTTGCTTTTATTTTGGTCAATTATGAACACAGCTATTATAAACCTTCCTGTGCCTTTTTTCTAAACATAATTTTAAAATGATAACTATGGAATACCTACGATCATGGTCACTTGCTTGGTAAGATTAGTTTTCCTTCGTAAGGATTTGGTAGAATTTACCAGTGAAACCATCAGGAAGTAATGCTTTTTGTTTTTGTTTTGAAAAGTTATTAATTATTGATTCAATTTATAAAATGAATATAAATCTATTCAGATATCTATCTAAAGGAATTAGCTCATTTCATCTAAGGTATCAAATTGTGGGCATAGATATGTTCAGAATATTCCTTTATCATTGTTATATTTGACTCCTTCAATTGATACTATGAGTGCATTGTGTCTTCTTTCTTTCCTTTCTGGTTACCCAAGGTAGGGGTTTATCAATGTTACTGCTCTTTCCAGAGAACCAGCTTTTGGTTTTGTTTATTTTCTCTGATGATTTTCTATGTTCTGTTCCATTGATTTATGCAATCATTGTCATTTTTTAATTTTCTTTTGTCTGCTTTATATTATCCCGCTTTTTTTCTCTCATTGCTCAAGGTGGAATCTCATATTACTGAATTTAGATTTTTCTCATTATTGACACAGCATCATAAATATAATTATCTCACTGAAATATACACCTAATGATTAAAATAAGAATTATGTATATTTTGCCACAATTAAAAAAAAACAGCAGAATGCATGATAAATGTAGTAGCTGGATATGTAGATCCACAGAAGTTAAATTACCTTGTGACATTTCAAAAAATGTGGAGAGTTTTCTGGGCCTTCAAGTGGGCAGGAGGAGTTATGAGATGCTCTCACTGAACCATACAATGCCTTTCTGTATTAACCAGTTCTTATGGTGACTATTTCACACTGACTAGGTAGCCCTAGCTAGAAAGCCAAGGCTCTGTCTTCATTTCTTTCAGGCCCTCACCTTTGCTTTCTTTCACCACCAAGGAGAATGGGCCAGCAGCAGCTTAGTCCATGCTTATCAACCACCCGCCTACATACACTGCAGCCCCAGGCCATATCAACCAAGGCTCCATGTGGGATTCCTCAGTAGTATCAGTTCACCGATGGTCACTCTATATTCTTCCAGATCTACAGGAGGAGTGTGCAGGTGACAATCCAGTGCAGGTGGTGTCATCTGTCAAAGTAAGTACATTTCTTTGTCTGGAAGAGAAACTTTTTTTCTACGGTTTCTTTCTTTATTAATGAAATGAAGATATAAACATCTTACCATGCATGTTATAGATGACAAATACAATATTCTTGGTGGGGGAATATAAAGTGAATATCTTTTCTTTTCTTTTCTGAGACAAAGTTTCACTCATTGCCCAGGCTGGAGTGCAATGGTGCAATCCCAGCTCACCACAACTTCTGCCTCCCGGGTTCAAGCAATTCTCCTGCCTCAGCCTCCCAAGCAGCTGGGATTATGGGCATGTGTCACCACGCTCAGCTAATTTTGTATTTTTAGTAGAGACAGGGTTTCACCATGTTGGTCAGGCTGGTCTCAAACTCCCGACCTCAAGTGGTCTGCCTTCCTCAGCCTCCCAAAGTGCTGGGATTACAGATGTGAGCCACTGTGCCTGGCCATGAATATCATTTTTTTTTTTTTTTTTAGAAAAAGAGAGAAAAGGAGAAAGAAAAAAAGAAACAGCAAAAGAAAGAAAAAAAAGAATGAAAGAGAGTGAGAAAGAGGACGAGAAAGAGGGAGAGAGATTGGGATTCTTGTTTTATTGCCCAGGCTAGAATGCAGTCTAAAAATGGGTATTAAAAACCTCTTTTATGCAAATAATTGTGCTTAACAATGGAGACAGGAAGGAATAGGGGATGAAA